>JBBMOI010000008.1:20707500-20902500 GCA_038088405.1 Porites divaricata | reverse complement strand
ACATACAATCCACGAAAAATAATGCTCTGAGGGATGTAGTCCTTTCAATATCATTTTATTTTATAATAACAATATGTTTACAAGTAAATGAGGTTTAATATGATGCTTATATAAATGGTATCATAAAAATTCAGAGTTTCATTAGCTATTGTCTAATAGTTTAAGAAATTTTTTTCAGTTGTCTTATGACCTGTTGATTCGTGACTGAGTCCTGATTTGTTTTCTCTCAAATGTAAAATGTAATAAATGTCATAAATGTATCACGCGTTATTTTTTTTCCTCTCACCTCGTCCGCCCTTGAGAAAAAAAGAAAAAAAAACGCCTGATCCCAGGTTAGCACTTCAGTAAACAACAGAATGTCTTCCACCGGTTATCTTGGAGAAAATGCTTCTCTTACTCTTCCTCAGGTAGACTCTATCACCTCTCTGATCTGGTTTGCTGCAGCAGTTTGTTTACTATATAAATGCGTGTATGTTGTCAATTTGGCTACATGAATACAAAGACGTCTGAGTTACAATCTGATTGGCACAGTAGAGCCTCTATCTGTTCAAACTGCTTGTGTTTAAGTACGTTTTCAGGTAAAACAAACTAGCATTTCTTCATTGCAATAAGAGCAGAAATAATAGCTTAGGCTGTTAGACTCGGCACAGAGCTCAATTCCATGATATTGAAAGAGGAAATGTAGCTGCCTTTAAACAACAATAAGACAACATAAAGCAATTACAGATAATAAGACTACGATTCTTCATTTTCATCAGGAAAAGAGGTACAATTCTTTTGGTGTTGCTATAAGCCACAAGGGCACTAGCATCGAGAGCGTATGAAAAGAGTTGGACCAACTGAAGAAGGAAGCTGCCTCATAGAGACAATGACATGCATACATTCAGTAGCTTATCTCTAATGCTGCAGCAATGTTCGATTAGTACACCACTCTCATTACAATGAGGCAGCAAGTTAATGTCACTCGACAAAAGAGGAATGCTCATGCACCTAGGTTCATGGTGATACTGAGACAATACCAGGCTCTTTGTAGCAGCAGCGCTCTTCAATCCATCCTGACAAAGTTAGTCACAATGGAGAATGAATGGAGGTTTTGGCTGCAATGGGCGTCCTTATCCAGCATACCTCTTCCAAGGGGTCATTTTCTTTTTCCAACAGAGCAAAACAATATCAAGGAAAAGTACTCCTTCTTCGAGCAAATAGAAGCACTGATGACCAAATGGAAGCTTGTAGATTGTAGCTAATAGGGCACCAAATGAATTATCGGAGGTTCTTGACGAAATGGAGTCAGACATCATCAGCTTCAAAAACCATCAACCAAAAAAAAACGACAAAGATCTACACAAGTGAATATGCAATGCTAAGTAAGTTTGAATTTTCTTTTACTTTGCAAGTTTACAAATACGCCATCCTCTGAGGTGAGGCTGAAAAAGGAACATTCCAATGCAAATCCTGAGAGGAATTTAGAGAGAAATGATTGGGTATTTGGAGAAATCTCCACCTCTTCTTGACATCTGTTTGAATGTTTCACAACAACAAAAAACAATTTATTTTTATACCACACATGGATATTACTTGTTTCAACAAAGAATATGGAATACTGATATATAGAATATCTCCAGATGATGTGTTTCGTTTATAATACAAAACCCTGCCAGTAATAACTGACTGCCTCAAAAGAATGACACTGAGTATGTATCTCGCTGCTATGACACGAACAAAGAAAAATAGCTGAGTTTCTTTCAAAGTTTTACCTACATCGTGTTAATTTAGTTTATTTATCTGCATGCGTGACCAGATGAAAACTACAATCAAGTTACTTGGATAAAGTTAATGTCAAAACAAAATGTAGTAAAGTCAAAGCAAAATGTGAACTTAATCTAGTTTTCAACTGGACAGCTATTTCTGCCTGTATTGTTTCAGGCGATGATAAATGCTTTATGTTGTTACTGCCAAAGAAGAGAGAGGAAATTGACGAAAGATGATCTTTTTTTTTCTAAACAGAAAGAAAGCTGTGAGAGCTGCTGTAGTAGAAGAGTGGCCAGGAAATGACCTACCAAATTTCACAAAAAAAAATCCATCCCAGTGAAAAGTCTTAAAGCAGCTGAAGAATTAGACTAAATTGCTTTAACAAAGAAGCCATTCGTCACCACTTCTTAGAAATTTTACATGAACAGCATTGACATGAAATATTAGAAATGGACATGATTATACAGAGGTATGACAATGTTTTTTTCCTCTCTTCGTAGCTATGCACTTGTAGGTAAATTACATGGTTTACTTGACAGGTGAATAAGGCTGAGAAGAAGCAATCAACTGAGGTGGCCACCTGTAAACCAGACGATGCATAAACTGAAACTGATGAGTGCACTCAACCTGAAAATGGTGATGGTGGTGACACTGAAGATGAGCTTACATCTGATAGCCAGTCTTGTAGCAGTGCTTCTTCCTTTTCAACCTCAATGCCGCCTTCATCTGAGGAGGATGAGAGCAATAAAGGCATTTTTGGACTATATTTACTATTCGCCAGACTTAAAACAGAGTCCTCATTTCTTGGAAAATAAATGAAACCGAAAACAGCACAAAAATATTTTTTTAAATGATACTTAACTTCATCATTTCAATGCCTTATTTTTCATGTTGCGACAAAATCATGCTCCACACATTCTAAAATCAAGGGCATAACCTCTTGTGTCAGTTTTTGTTACTGCCGTTACATTGTGACTCAGGGAGCGTACGAGCGTCACACACGCCTTGGCATGCTGCCCGCAATGTGTTGCGGGAAGGAAAAATTCATGTGCTCAATGGAAAGAAATGTCTTACGGTGAAGTGGTTCTTTTTTTGGAACGTACTTTTTACAGTTATCGTTTTCTACGGCGTCATAGAGACACAAACGCAAGTTTTTAGTTCACCCTTTTCTTTACTAGGCTTTTCTAGTATTTATTGTTATTTACGTTTTGTTTTATAGTTTTCAAAACTGTACACCTATAGTCCATCTTGTGGTACAGGTCTAATACAAGCTACGTAGAAGTTCAAGTACTCACTGTTGTAAAGGAACAAGTTCACACATCATTGCTTAACTACCATTTTTTATTGTAAGCTTTGTTCGAAGTCATCAAATTCTGTTCATGTCTTCGAAGTTAGTTTTCCTGTGAGATTAAAGCAAAATCGCACTGTGTTGTTCTTTGGATGGCTTTAATGTACTCAGTTTTTGCAGTCTGTCCAAAAAATAACATGTGACCTTTGTTAAATACCTTGGTATTTTTGAAAGCATCATATATCATAGGTTCGTAGGTTAGTTACGAATATGTCCAGAATTCATTCAAACAATATTCGCTCTGCTGCCCCAAACAATTTTTACATAAAACGATAAAGGCTTGAAATACAAAGAAATGCTTTTTCATGGATAGGCGCAAAACTTTGGAATGGGATACCATGTTTTTTGTTAACAGTTTTTCATTATCTATACTAGCCCTTTCTTTCAATTTATGTACCTTAGGAGATAGATTCAGGCTAGGTAAAATGTAATCCTCTATACCGTTTCCTAAGTTAAAAATTTTAAATTCATTAATAGGCAGCACCCCTCTATGTTTCTATAAAATAGCTTGTAAAGATAACCGATAAATGTGTTTAATATTATCTACATCCCCCATATTTCCAACTGTCTGGTAAAAGCCAGATTTGAAATGCCTATCATATTCCTGTTTATACCAAGAAGAAGTATTAAGAGACCAACCCAGGTATTTATCGCTTTCTTTTAAAATGTAAGCATTATCCTGACTCGAATCTTTTAGCCCCCTTTGGTCACTAATCGTCCTCCTAACCTATAGAGGAGGACTACTTCAAACAAACTTTATAGAATAAAAATCACCTAATTTTAAAGGCTTGTTAATAAACCTCTCTCGAGATAACTTACTCTAGGATGAAAAAAGTAACGCATGATTTCCTTCCTAGCATTTACCCTACTACCTCCCCCTCTCACTCTCCTGCCTTGCACCTTTAAACCTGCTAAGTATTCAACATAATACAGCTACCTCAGTCTCACGTTTCAGTACAGGGTGCTTCCTCAAGTCATCTAGTATGGGATTTCCTTTCAAAACAAACCCCCACAAGCAATGGTAAATTATATATCCCTTGAATATTAGAAATTTTAGTAACTTCAAGCTGCTTAACAAGATAATCCAAACACAGATTTCTAATCTTGAACCAATAGCTAAATGAGTATCTGTCAACCTAACTGCAACATACCATTGCAACAGCAAGGCCATATAGGATGTATTAGCGGAAGCAGTGCAACAGAAAATTTCAAAGAGGGACTCAAGAACTATTAAAATGGACCACCTATAGTCATGGAATGACTGTGTCTTTACTAAGCTATGCCTACCGAGGAATTACCACAAAGCTACATCAGCTGGGGAATAAAACTGTGAGCAGGCCCCGGACATTGTTAAAACTGGACAGTGTCACTTGATATAACTGTCCATAGCATAGAGTCAGAGTACCGGTAAGTTAAAAGCAAAAATGTTTTAAAATTAAACTGATGCCCCAGCACTTCCAGTCCCAATAGCCCCCCAGCTGTCTTGACATAACATAATAAACAAACATTACTGCTCCTGTCATTTTCTAAACTCATGTAGTTCTTAAACTTTGGTGCCTTTATTGAACTACACGAAAAGGAAAACCAAAACCGTCATTCAACGAAGTAGATTCGTTCATTTATAAAGTGAAATCCTCAGTAAAAAGAGAAAAAACTGATGCCAGCTTTTACTTCATCTGTTGTAATCTTTTCTGCAGTGTAATTTTTTTCTCTCTGCATTGTATAATTTTTCTTCTCAAAAAGATCCTCAATTCTGGACATATCTGTCAAAGAATGAAAGGATGATGAAGAGTTTGATGCTTGCTTAAGCTGGGGGAAAGCAGCAACACAATGTGATGCTCATGGAAAGCCAATGCACTACTACACTAAGATGGCAAAAGCATGAATAACAAACTGACCAAGCAAAAGGACGCAATCACTCAAAAAGATAAAAGTCTGTTGATCGCCAACAACAACCAGAACTAAGCAAAGCAATTTGTGGAATAAGCAAACACTACAAGTTTGCAGAATTTCCAAGTTATCTAGAAGTTCCACCAGAATGGGTGGAGTGGTCTGAACCAAAAAGAGTTACCTACATTAGCAAGTTTAATAAATGAGAATCAAAGAAGTTAAACAAGCGAAAACCATTCCTGAGTTTGCAAAGGAACATGTCAACCAGGAAAGCTGTGTGGTACAGTTTAAGGAGTTACCTGATGAGGAGATAAACACTCTATGATACAAATCTATCGAAGGGACTGATCAACACTATCAAAATGGGGAAGAGCCTTAGCAAAATATCTTGTGGCTGCTCCCGACCATAAAGCACAAATGTATGAGTGAACTGTTTAAATTATAGATTTAGCAAGGGCTAAAAGCAAGGCTCCCATGAATAAATATATTCAGTTAAATCAAACAAACTTTTAATCCACAAATCAGTTAACTTAAGGGTAAATTCGTGTGACTTTTGAGGGAAAGGCTAACTGATTTGGGAGTGAAACATCTTGATCACAGTAGATTAGACCTGGAAAACAAATTCTTCAAAAACAAATCAGGCCAAATTTTTTACTTTTGACACGTTTACTTTACAAAATCTTGCCAAAAAAATCCGGGGATGTCTAAACCAACCTTTTACACTTTTTATACTTACAGTATTTCACAATTCTTCAAGACAAATTGCTTTCAGTCAATGGGCGCAATCCATTCAACCCAAATTTCCGGGCTGAGGTTTGACAATTTCATGTGGATGAATGGATCATGACAGCGACCGGTCTCGTTCCAGTCCTCTCTCAAAGTTTCTCAAAATGGTAGATGTTCTGATGCTTTTGTCAGAGTTAATAGAAGATGATGTCAACATTATAAACAATGTTAAAGAAGACGATGACGACATTATTGTGTTTAGTGTCACAAGTTGTTTCATGTGGTTAAATTTAACCCGTATAGCAGGTTACTTTGAGCAGACCTTTCCCAGATATTTACCAGATGAGTTCAAAAACCACTTTCACATGACCAAGGAAACATTTGAAATTCTATCATGAGAAATTTGCGAATGGGCATATCCCATTAGGTAACCTTCCGGAAGACCAATTATTCAACCTCAAAAGCAGATTCTAACTTTTTTGTGGCGTATGGCCTACTTAGAACCAGCAAGGGCTATAGCAGATTGTTTTGACATAACCAGAAGCAGCTACAGCAGGGTGTTTCGCAGAGTTGTGATGGCAGCTGTTGGCTTTTCAAATCAATATATCACAAGCCCTACAAGTGTGTACCACAGATCTATCTCAAAACGCTTACCTACTCGATCTTTGGAAAAAGGTATTAACCGTAGGTTACGTTTCTGTTCTAATTCACCTCACAGGAAATACTGTATTTATTCGGCTATAAGCCGAGACCCCAAACTTTGAACGTGTAGACTCGCCATAACGAGAGCCAAAAATAAATCGACCTGGCTTTAAGCCAAGACCCATGATGCTTCAATGTTCTTTTAACAAAATGTTATAAGACTTTTTCACTTACCGGTATCTGACTGAACTTTAACACTCCTACTGTCCATGAATTTTGTTGCAGAGGGAAGAAAGCATGATGCAGGTATGCTTGCTGAGTCTCACCTTTTGGATGATCTGCGTCAGTATGCCTTCAGCCTGGCTAGACAACCACTTCGTATTAAGGGGGATACTGCCTACCCCATCCGTGTACACCTTTAATGTCCATTTAGAAATAGAGTTTTAACCCCACAGATGGAAGCTTACTCTACTGCTATGAGCTCAGTGAGAACAAGTGTGGAGTGGCTGTTCGAAGACATAATCAATTACTTCAAGTTTCTGGACTTTAAAAAGAACTTAAAGTTGGGACTGAGTAGTGTGGGGAAAATGTACATCGTCAGTGCTATTCTTAGAAATGGGCTAACATGTCTATGTGGAAACACAACCTCAGATTTTTTCCAGTGTAATCCTCCTGACCTTGAAACTTATTTTACATAAAACACTATTTCAAATTAATTGGTACTTTTTCAAAATAATTGGCACTAAAAGTTGTTATTCGTTATTGGCAATTATTGACTGTTAGAGCCAATCGGATATGAGGATTTTTTGAGGTGCAGAGTCCCACTAACGTTATTCAACTTGAGGTCTGTTACAACCAATGAGAGGCTTGTTATTCAATAACTGGATAATGCCAAATAACGTGTATATATTATCCACTATCATTAGCCAGAATGACCAATCACAACTCATAATATGTAAAGGATATTCTTGTTTCCGGAAATGAAACACTGAAGGAAGCACAGAACATTCTTAGTAATGAAAACATCTGTTGGGTCCGATAGTAACCGAAAATACGCGCATGCAGACGCGCATGCAGGCACGCATAAGGCACAAAAAAACTACACTCCCACCGGCACAATCCGTAAAATACAGATGTATTGAAATCAGTACATGACGGAGTTATTGACAAAGAATTTTGTTTTAAACACAGGACTATTTATGGTTCACCTTTTGTTCTACAACCTACTGTTAAGATTAATTAAAGCCGATGGAAGGTGTGTTTATATCCAACAAAAACATTTGCAAAAAGTCATGAGTACATTTACTTTCGCTACATTTCCAAAACAGTTAACTTACAAACTTCTTTGTGTGGCTTTTCAAAGATTTTTAATTTAAGGTATTGTATTCAAGAAAGTTATGCGGCTGTATGAGACAGTCGAATTATAAAAACTGCTAGAAAATTCAGTGCCAGTTCGCCGAGCACACTTTTCCAGAGAAGTATACTTAAAATGCGAAAGCCTACACAGGGTACGAAATATAATTCATTCAGATGAAGTACTAATAAAAAATCAGTGATTTTACCGGATTCCAGTAGTTTGAGTGCTCATAATGTCAATCAGAACGAAGTTTTTCCTTTGCACAGTATTTTTAATTTTTTTCAAGTTTTATGGGGAGGACTTTATCCTTCATGTAACAGCAAGTTACGCTGTCACTTGAGACCCACTTAATCTTGCGTGCTTTCGCACTTTAAACGCATTCGTTAGGGTCGATCGAACAACAGTATTAAATTTCGTTGCACGAAATTGTGCTAGTTAGAAAACATACGAAATTAGGCTGAAATCTCGCTTAACATTGCTACTTAGCAGTAGGCCAGATCCTCAATTCCTATTTGTGTGAAAAACAAAAAAAGGTGTGCTCATCCACCAAATAAAACGTCCGCTTAACACAACTCCACCGACTACCCACGCGAAAAATACCCTACACCTTTATCAGTTGTCCCGCCAAATAATTTCTGAAACAAAAACCACACACACAATTTTAGCTGTGTCTAGATACCCTACAGCCGGAAAAAACTAAACTAATAAATACTAGATACCCAAAAGCCTCAAAATTCACGTCCAGTTTTCATGAAAAATCTCATTCTCAAGGAAGAATGATGAGAAAAAGAAAAACGTTTCGTACAAATTTATGACGAAGGAAAATGGTCTAAAATTTAATACTGACCTTGGTCGAGGTCAAGTACAGCAAGCAAGAGACATATCGTACTGGGTTGGTTGTGAGAGGTTTTACTCCTTGGCTTTATGTCCCTTTATGAGTTTCCATCCCGTTGCACTTTGGGAAAAAATATTCTTGCTATCCGGAACAGAAATAAACAGCCTCAGTATTTTTGTTGCAGCGCATCTTTTCCTTTATCCACACATGTTCGGTTATGATCCCAAAGTCGTCTTAAGTCATGTAAAGACACGATACAAGAAAAAGCAACCACTGCCAACAAGGCTGCTGATCCTAATTCTAGGTTACGAGCCCACCACCGCATGGCGCGTACACGCCTCTTATGTGCGCGCAGCTTCTTTGCTAAACAATTACAGTGACAGTGAGGAAACAATGCTTTATTTCAAAATGACAAAATACATTTGGTTCACGTTACTTACCCTACATACAGAACAGAGGCTAGGGAGCGATTTACCTTCTTTGCACAGAGGCATTGCTGTCTGTATCGAAATTCTTATTATAGTACATCGCTTCGGTTGAATTAGCTGCAAATTTTCCAAATGGTAAAACTACATAAGTGAAAATTGGGCAGAGTGCCATGTCCATGGTAGAGATGTTCGTGATCATTACAGATCAATTTCCCACCTCAAACACTCATCATTGTTACTAACTGATTTAAAAATGGATATGCCTTTTCTGCCTTTTCTGATTTTGAAAGATGTCCGGCGTTAAAAGCTACAGTTTTATCGGAAATACCGCTCTTTCCTGTCTTTCGAAAAATTTGTAAGATGTATGAATTCTATGTACGGAAATCTTGACGGCCTTTTGTGTAAGCATGACTGATTTGTGCTGACGTGTGGTTGAGAGATCACTTTTATGTATTTTATATGTACCCAGCATTGATGAAATTTTCGTTTTTATAGAGTAAGTCAGTGCAATAAAAATACATATTTTCAAACAATAAACCAGTATTTCGTTGTATACCGTTTTGTTTCTGAATGAAAGAGACAATTTGTGATCAAACAGACACGATTTCTTAGTCCTGTATTTTTGTGTAGCGAATTTAAGTTAGAGAATATTTACTCTTGCGTAAATTTTTGTGGGAAAAATGTCTGCTAAGTCTGCTATTATATTTTTTAACAGTGTCTTTCATAATGTGGGCACGAGAAACGCAAAAGCATAATATAATTCTACCAAAAGTTGGGACTAGTATGGTCAAAAATGCTGTTAAGTTTTCAGCAGCTGGGCCTTATCTTTCCAGAAATCCAACGGTTAGGAGCTGGAACGAACTCCCAACAGACATCAAAGAGGCCCAGTCGATCGGTACATTTTCGCTGGAAATCGGGAACGTTCCTTTCATGACCAGTAATCTTTTTATTGTTTGTAAGTAGGTAGAATGCCATGTAAACTTAATCTGTTTTTGGATGTTTCATTATGTTGAGGGCCACAAGTATTTTATCTGTGGATATCAGGTGAAACCTACATTGAAAAGTATCTATCAATCTAACGCGTCTTTTGAGACCGCTGCATCTGGAATATGCTCTGACTTGTTTAAACGCTGTGCCTATATGCCCAGCAGCCGGGAAGGTTTGAAAATACTTAATATCCCTGGCAATCAGAAAATTTTCTAGGATTTCTGCAAAATCCCTTTTCCTAGTCGTTTTGTAAAAAGTGAAAACGTGCACCTAAGTCACGCGCTACTAATCACGCAATGTTTCTACATGTCTAAACATGTGTCAAAGACCATTCCCGGCTCTCGGGCATAGCCATAACGCTGTTTAAATCTCAAAAATATTTCCGTGAAAACCCTCCAAAGGCAGTCACAACAGCATTTAAGTTTAAAACTTTAAACTTCCTGCTCTCTTTTGAGATTTTCACCTTTGTAAAAAATATAACCGTTGGTGAGACATTCGCCCTGTCTCGTACTTCGGGCCAGTAAAAGTAGTCGTTTTGGCTACTCTTTTTGAGAAAATTTACAAACACCCTGTCAGGCCGACTGACTTTTACTACTTGGCCCACGTAATAGCCGTCGTCGTAGGCTACAGCAACCCACTCTCCTTCTGAAAGTTTCCCTATGTCATAATCCTAAAAAGAAAAACAGAAGTGATTTTATAATGCACGAGAGTTTTAAGTGTATTATTAGCGTCAAATATTTTACACCCTTCTCTCTGAGATAAATCATGACCTCTATCTCTGTTTAATGGTAAGTTTCATTAGCTATTGTGAATGACTGCATTAAGGAAATTGGGGCTTGATACACACTCTCAAAAGTTGAAAGGGCAGCCAGTCCTTTAGTCTGCTACACAGCTGTTTTCAGTGTCGTCACGCAACGATCGTGACAACACTAAAAAATGAACAAGCCATTGTAATGGAACAGACACTTTCAGCTAATAACCTATAATTGTACGCACACAAAAAATTCCACACAAAAAATTCCACACAAAACACACGATGTACGAAGCTTGCTCTTACCCATTGGTCTCGGAATATTTCTTGTTTTTCAGACACGTTTGGTTCTACACAAAATTTACAAAATAAGCCATCAGTACTTGTATAAGAGTACGAAATGGAGCTTTACCACTTGTTACAAAGATAATTACCTTTGTCATTTTCTTGAGAACGTGTACTTGCGATCTGCAGTAAGACATAACAAGATTCTGTTAGATATAGTTTTTGTCAATAAGTGCGTTTTACTGTTTGTACCTATTTTGTTACCTGTTTTTTTCCAAGGTCTTGCTGACTTTTGTTTTCTTTTTGTCGTTTTCTGATAAATAAGAAAGACCAGATGAAGGCGTTATTAAAAATACAATGTCAAACCGGAAAAGATATAACATGTATGTCAGACCTGTTTTACGCCTGTACGCAAAAACTGAAGTGACAAATAGGCTGGCTATTTCGTAGAGGGTCAAGTGGCAAGACGACTTGTTGGCACAGAAGAGATCACAGAAGGGCAGTCCACACGACCTACTCAATCAAGTGACCTTTAACTAGTAACACATTTGATTTTACTCACCTTTGGTTCGGGTGCCATTTTTAACTTGTGGGTACGCGCGAGCATACCATGAGTTATTGCAGGGACAGGGATATGCAAATGAGTCACTCGCTCACTCGTAGTAGAAGTTTTCGTGATTAATCGGGTCCGAACTCGAGAGCGCGAAGATCTATCGTTTCCAAAGAAGCACACGCTCGGCGAAGTTCGGTGGCATCAAATTCCTTGCTGAGAGCATGCATCGTGCGCTACAGCACGGTCAGAGGATAGAGGTCTTACCAAATTAGTACGATTCAAGAGCCTTTGACTCGTCCAGGCGTTAAACTTGACAAGAAGATGAGCATTTGCTCTTCTACTCCTTCAACTTCGATGCTGGCTTGATCTCATACCTTGTAGTAATGTAGTAGGTTATGTGTATGAATGAATGTATAATAAATAAAGGCACTTCTCCTTCTTCTTCTTCTTCTTCTTCTTTATAAGGACTCCTTAAGATCACCGGGGGAAATGGATGTGATTTTGAGCATTAGCTTTAGAATAACAGCAGAAATCGAGATAAGAAAACATAAGCTTATGTTTTGCGTCCTATTTCGTGGAGGAGTTGTGTCGACTTTGTATCACATATGTTCTTTCATTGCCATGAAATGTGTTTACATTGTTTTTACTGTGAGTAACCTGATTTCAATTAGCCTTAAATTTCATCCGATTGCTTCGAGTCATTTTTTCAATCGGTTAAGTATGGCCACAGGGTCCAGAGGAGATGTGTTTGTCGTTAGAACATCAAAACCCATCGAAAACCTCTGAAAAATCGCGTTACAGTTTCGTTAGTCATTTCGTTACACATTCTGTAGACCGCAAACCAAGAGACTGAGGGGTCGCAAGACCGGCTTATAGTATAAAACACGGAAATTGTCCATTTTTTTACTCGGCACTTCGTGTAGCAAGAAAAGTATTGTGTTTCCAGAACAAGGATAGTATATTTATAATCTGAATTTCTATCATTTCCTAAAATTTACTGTGGGAAAAGCAGAGGTGATAACTAATTGATTATTTTCTAAACAACGTACCCATGAGTTGACGATAGTCTTTCTTTGATCTTGGTATTTGCTTTATGTTTCATAATGTTGACAGGCCATACACGACTCCCTTTGGCCAAGTTGTTGTATATCTTTGACCTTAAAGCTTCGTAGTTTGAGTTGTTCATAATGTTGACAGGCTATTCACGTCTATCTTTGGCTCAGTTTCTGTTGCTTTGATCTTACCTTCATAGTGTAGCTCTTACGAGTATATCTTGTAGTGACTTTCCTCTTTTGTACGATATTATGGGAGGGTCTTTAAAGACTTCTCTAAGCAAAGGTTGGTTTTCTATAAGATACCATTTGTGCATGATTCTAGATAGTAGATTCTATAGTATCTGTATTCTTTGGTTTTTTACCTTGTATTTTTTATAGCTTAGTATACTCATTTATTATTTTATTATTTATTTATTTATTATTTAGAGGACCACAAGTTTATTAGCCCCGGCTATTTCGTGCTAACCCTCATAAAATAAAGTCTTTACTTACTTACTTACTGAGGGGCGATATTCTGTCACGAATGGTAGTATTTTCTTGTGTGTTTTTGTTTTGTTTTGCAAAGCCGACATTCTTTCGTGATGCTTGACTTCTGATAGGTGTTTATCTATCACTTTATCTCTATAACCCCTCATACGGAGTCTTCGCTTGAAATTAGTTATGTTCTCTTCGAACGTTTTCTCAGAAGAGTTTGTTCTGAGTAATCTTAAGGCCTCGCCTTTTATGAATCCTTTCTTTACCCTTGGGGAGTGACACGAAGAGAAGCACGTGTATTGGAAAGTTTCTGTCAGTATGAAGTGTGTACGCACATCTAGGATTGATTCCTTCTTAAATCTTTCTCCTTCGTAAATACATGTATCCAGAAAGGCGGTTTCTGTTTCTGAAACTTCAGCAGTAAATTTTATGGTTGGGTGGTGGTTATTTGCTAGTTTGATGAATGAGTATATTTCTTCTTTGTCTACATTCCACAATGAGAATATGTCATCGATAAATCTCTTCCACACTAGTGGTTTGTGCGGACTTTTGTTAATAATTTCTGTCTCTATTGCAGACATAAAAATGTTAGCAAATGCAACTGCCATTTTTGTTCTCATAGCTGTATCTTGTACTTGGAGGTAGTTTTTTCCAACAAATTGGAAAGAATTCTCCCTTAGGATTAGTCTGAGCATATCTGCGAGGTATTGGCTGGGTATTGGAGGTTTGTTTTGATAGAATGTTTCGTATGCTTTGCATATAATGGTAATTCCTTCCTCCTGTGGGATGTTTGTGTATAGACTAGTTACATCCATAGAGACTAAAATAGCATTTTCTACGACCCTGGTTTTCTCTATGAAGTTGATAAAGTCTGTCGTATCTTTAAGATACAATTTTTGCAATTTAGCAATTGTTTGGAGGAGACTATCAACAAATGATGAGATCCTTTCTGTCGGGCCTTCGCAGCCCGATATGATCGGTCTTCCAACTGGTGTTGGTTTGTGAATCTTTGTGAGAGTGTAGAATTGTGGTATTCGCGGTGGATTTGGCGTGAGGGATAGCCATCGACTTGTCATCTCATCTATATGTTTCTCTTTGTAAAGCTTATCTATCAATTTCTTGACCCTTTTAGAGGTTTCTACTACCATTGGTGTTTCTAAGGGTTTGTAGTTTTCTCTGTCATCTAATTGTATGTGACCTTTCATTTTGTCTTCTTTGTTGAGGACAACAATAGAGGAGCCTTTATCAGCTCGTTTAATATTGATGTCCGGGTTTTGTTTCAGGTGTTTGATGGCAAGTTGTTCCCTCTTATAGATTGTTTCTAGGCGTGAATGTATTTATATTAGCAAGTTGTAATTTAACCTCTTCTAGGTATGTTTCTAGTACAACTGATGGCTGAACTGGTGGTTCCCAGTCTGACTTTACATGAAAGGGGTGTTGCTCTTTATCTTTTCCATGAAAGATATATTGTAGACGCATTTGTCTAGCGAAAGCGTTGAAATCTTTTAATAGTTCTGCCCTAACGTGACCTGTGTTTGTCACTGGTGTGGGGATGAATTTAAGACCCCTTGACAGAACATTTATCTGATCGCGTGTCATTTTGTAATCTGAGACGTTTTTGATATGTTTCTTTCTTGCTTCCGTTATGTTCTTATCTAAATCACGCGCTATTTTTCGCCTCCATTCATTGCGTTTTTTGATTGACAATGACCACTTTTTCTTTCCTCTTTCCCTTTTTAGATAATCTATATTCTCAGAAAACTCTCTGGGATAAGATTCACTTTGTTTATTCTCTTTAGCATTTTGTAAGACATTCTTGATTTTGTTGAGTTCGTCTATTTTCTTCTGGATATTCTCTAGTTTCTGTTCGTGACTGAATTCTAGAGTATTAGCTGGTACCTTATCTGACATGTCTTTCTTCTTTTCTTTGCGTGATTCCTGCTCTAGTTTTACAAGTCTAGATTTCCTTCTTTCGACTCTACGGTCGTGAAGAATATGGAAGAGAAAATTCCGAAACGTCATCATACCAAAGGTATCATCTTAATTTTATTGGATATAACGAATTAGAAATGTAGCGATCTTTGTTGCATATGTTGTCTTGTCCAATGTCGTCGTTGGTTTTAAGTCAGTTTTGGTAAGTCTGTTTTTGGTCATCTATTAAAATTATTAAATTTTGAATTAAAGATGATCAAGTGTGATTGAAAAGATTTTTCTTAAAAGGGGTAGTGTTAGTCTAAGGTTTGTCTGTTTTGTTTTTTTAGGAAAACAAATTTACCAAATGTGGGGTTTGTGTGGCACTCAAGCTTTGTTTGCAAGGCACCACAGACAGGATAAACGAATGACCTTCACGAGAAAAAGAAAGCTACACAACGAGCAACAAATGTAAGTATTCGTAAACGGAAACGGCCGTGCCGATATTACTTGAGCTTTAGCAAAACTGAGGAACTCAGAAAAACAAATAGCAACCAAACAAAGAGCCTGTTATTGATCACGACACTGCTATGTAGTATACACACAGATTCTTGCTATAGGTTTCAGAAACATTTCCGTAAGAAGATTAAGGCAGGTCTTAAGTGGCGCTTAAGGTTCATTGAGAGTCTTTCATTTGTTCTTTCATTTAATTTTGGTTTGTTTTCAGGGCTGAAAAAAGAGCATATTATGGGAAGTGTCAGAAAGCGGAGGTGTCTCCGAAAAAAATACTTGTCCCTCATAATAGATGGAATGGATCAGTCCAAGACTAATCTACCACACGCAAATTGTCTCTCGAAGGTACATACACTATACATGCAATGGAATATTGAATAGAAGTTTTAGGCGGTGGTCATCACTATCTAAATTTCTTTACTTGCACTTTTTTCAGGACGAATCCTACCACTTCTTGCGAACGCACATTACTGGCGCTATCTCCCATGGAAACGGACGAATTTTCACTTTTATAGATCTTATGAGGTGGCCCCATGATTCAAATCTGATGTTGAATGTTCTTCTGAGGATATTTATGGAATTGGCGGAGGTATTCAGTTTATACCCGTATAAACCTAACATATTTATGCCTACTTGTCACCGGTAGACCATACTTAGAAAATGTCAAAACTACAAAATGGCAAACAACGCTGAAGCATAACGCTGTCTCTGTCATTTTGTTACATTTTAGGAAGGGCAGTTGCCTCCATACTTGTATCTACAAATGGATAACTGCTACCGTGAATGCAAAAATCGATATATTCTTGGTTTTTGTGCTCTTTTGGTTGAAATGGGAATATTTAAAGAGGTAAGTTTTCTCATGATAACTCCCTATTATATAATTAAGGTCAATTATATAATCTCCGATTAGTCAGTCAATACCTTCGTTGAAACGAGTTGACTGAAGACGAACCCTGTGCAATTTTGTCTGCCGCATCATTGCTCTTGCAATTGATTAATAAAGTTCTAGTACAGTAAATTATATTTTGTTCCTCTACATCTTTCAATAGGTCCAGTTGTCATTTCTCATGGTTGGTCACACACACGAGGACGTTGATCAGGTGAATTGAGTAGCTATGAACAGCTGATGTCGTGATCTGTCGGTCGAGTTTCTTGCCAACTCTATTAACAGAATTTCAGAATGTTATTGATATAGGAAGACAGGATATTATTGGTATCGTTATGGAAAACCGATCAGGATTCCCGCCATTTCGTAAGGGCTAAAAAACGAAGCAAAAGTGTAACCTCAAGAAAAATAAGCTTATTGTTAACACGCACCAATTTCTAAAAGTTTACTGCCTATATACAGTATAATAGTCTACTGCATTCTGTAGTTTATTAGCAGAATTTCCACACGCTTGAGATGCCAAGACAGCATGACCCTCCCAGAGCTGATAGAAAACGTCGGAAATGCACACACACCAGCACCAGAGGTCCATTTAATTAACTTCATGTTCGACATTAAAAGATGGATAGAGCCTTGCTTAAATTCTTTGAAGAACCATATTTATCCTCACGCATACAAATTCACAAAACGTAATGGAGAAGTAATCATGCAATATAAACAGTGGGCGAATGATGAAACTTGGCTACCACATGGTCTGGGGCTAAAAATACTGTCTAAAGTTCCTGATGGGACCCCTTCACTTGTGCGACCAGACACAAACAAAATGATGGAGGTGGATACCTTAAAAGACTGCGTTAAGAAATGTAAGAAACTGAAAAGAGAACAAAAAGAATGGTGGGAGGTGTTTATTAACAACGAGAGAAGGTACAGAGAAAAGTGGAACGAAGCATCGGAAGGTTACCTCACCACAAGCAAAAAGACCGGTGGTACCTAAAGAAACTTCAAAAACATAAAAAACTAAAAGATCTTCAAGAAACTGATGTGGACCAGCAGGAGCGGGAAAATAATCTAGAAAATCTACTCGGGAAGGTCAACAATTGCCCTGACGTGTGCATTGTACAAAATGAGATGACTACCCTTATTTCGGCTCGATTAATCTTTATGGTGACAGGAGCTGATTACAGTATTACTATATACGTAGTCATTGATTTTAAATCAACCAGTTAACGTACCACATATTTTCAAAATTTTGGCCCTTTTACGTCGTGAGAACAAAACTCGCCGACAACAAATTAAGTTACAAAAATCATTATCCTAATCTCTTAATAAACAAAAAGGACTTTACTCGCAGTCATTTTCAGAGCTACTCTTAGTCCACAAGAGAATGTAACGCGGCAATGACATCTATTTACAAGCAAAAGGTGTTTAATCAAACAAAACTTAAGCGAGATCTTCGTAACATTTTCACCTCTGTTAAATTGCTCTTTTGTCCCGTTCACAGGTGATAGTCAGAGTAAAAGAAGGCAGCCCAGAGCAGCGGACGCTAGGGGGAAAACTAAGAAAAGAAAATCTAATCCATAAGCTTTGTAAAACAGTAATCTTAATAACCTGACACAAGGGTCTTTGTAAAACTTTTATTCTTTATCCGCCACATCATTCATATCATTTTAATGTAATATTACGTGTAAATTCTTGTCGCAGAGGTCTCGATAAGTTTGATATCAGTACTGATACAACCGAGAAAGTCCATATATATCAGAAAGCCTGAAACCTCTGATCAACAAGACACAGAAAAAAGTCATGACTTAAAAAAAGTTGAGTGAGATTTCCAACTACCCATTGTTTCTACAATAGTCTGCAAGGCCTCAGTCTTTTGAAATCGGAGATGAGATAAATCTAGGTTAAAACAGTTTTTAAAATTATTGCGTTGGGAAAATTGTCACTGAATGGGTCACCTGAGTTGTACACTCATTCCGATTGAAATTCAAGTCACAGCGTCCTACAAATGGTAGCATTAAAAACAAAGAAATTCAGTTGAATCAACCAAGTAAAAAAGACTGAAACAAAACAAAAACAAGCTGTGACCGAGAGACGGAATTGGCAGACTGTTCATAGTTCACTCTTGTTTGAGAGTCCGAAAATATGAGAAGAGTACAATCCCGAAGTACAATTTGGATGGGAGTTCAAATGGTTAGTGAATTGGGACTGCGAGTATTTATCTTCTCGAATCTATTACCTTAATTCCCATACAAATCCTTTACGTTGCCAGTCATTTTGAGAATTACGCAACTGCACGTGCTCTACAGTACCGCAAATGATCCCAACTGCAAATGATCCCAAGACTGCAAATGATTCTCGACCACAAGTGATCACCAAAGTTGACCGAAATGATCCCGTGAAAACATGAGGAATGGAATGGATTTTATGGGACTGATTACCAAAAAGGACATTATAAAAAAAGAAACTTTTTTCTCGCGCCTTCTAAAGAGAAAGGGATCCAGGATGCTACGTGTTAGGTCAATTTATACAAGGCAAAAAAAAAAAAAATAGAATAAATCTGAAAACAGTATGGTATCAAACGTATACTTCTTCCTTTGTCAATTGCTTCAATTTTCTTTCAAGAACTGTTTCGTTGCCGAAAATTTAAGGCAAGCAGGACGTTACACAGAAAAACCTCTTTTAACACTATTTTAACGCCCAAGCTCAACTTGTCTACTGAGGAATACAAAGCCGGGCACCCTCTACATAACAAGAGCTTTATTGACTTTACAGGGTGTCCTAAAAGTTCGTTCCTCTAATTTCATGCATAACTTTTAATCAAAACTTTATTTTTACATGAAATTTCTTGAAGATGTTTATTTCTCTATCAAGTACATGTATTCAGAATTTCCGTAACTGGCTTGCCCTTTTCTCTGTAGCCATTGCGGCATGAAGTGGGATACAGCGTGTAGACCCACAAATGATCCATTTTGAGCTTTTTTATCACCTGGTGCACAGGATCCAGTTCAACCCCCAAAAATATTTGTTTAGTTTAGGCAGCTGAGAAAAACTATAGTTTGGGCATTCATCCATCCATCTTTGTTATTATTTATTTTTCTATTTTTCTATTTCAAATTTCTTTCAACCACCACTTCAGCGGTTTTTGTTTTCTAAGTTCACTTGCTATCATAGTATCACATTGCACGCTATTTCTTATTTTCAAATTGTAACGTCTCAGTATATGTAAGACCCTGAAGAAGGAAGGCCGTGCCTTCCGAAATATTGGTTAAAAGATAATATATTCCCGACTGTAAAATCAGCCTTGCTTTTTTGTCTTATACTTTCACTTATTGCTGATTAGATCCTTTATTAGGATCTGGTCCTCCTTTTTTGTAAGCTGGTCCTTGCTTAAAAAATTGAATTTGTTTATTTACGACCACGATCCTCGTTTACTCAACGTAGTGATCCGAAATAGAAGATGGGAATAGACACATCCTGGAGACAACGCATTGCAATGTTCGTATGTTCTCCTAGAAGACTGACCTTGGTCACACCTGCGGACGTTACAGGCAATTCTTCCACTCAGCCTTACCACAATATCAGATCATGGCTCATCCTCCTTTGTATTGCATGCATTATTTCAGCCATCACACAAAATACAAGAATTCCTTGTCTTGGCTCCCATAGTGACACCATCAACCTCAGGCTGGCAAGTTCAAGACTACATACACCAAAAGCTTCCTCTATCAATGCTGCCCATTATTATCAACATTCTATGCTCGAACACCTACACACGTCAGCATCAATTGTCATCGCCCAAAGGATGGATATTCATCCCAATCCTGGTCCTACTGCCTTACATATTTTAAAGGACTTCACGAACCCGGAACAACGCAGCCTTTTCAACAGAGCACAACGCCTTAAACTTAAACTCACCCGCTACGAACATCATAAATCCAATTATATTTACTACCACAACATGATTCCTAAAGGACTCGCTATCAAATGTAAACCCACCATTGAGTCCGCCTACAATGAACAGTTCCACTGACAATGGACAAGTCTTCTCTCAAGAACTTATCAAGAAATGATTAGACTTCTTAAACTCGAATGTCAAAAACAGTTTAAACTATTGAAATCTGACTATAACTACACACTCACTCGACTTCAAACAACATGTTCTTCTTTAACTATGAATATTAAACAATTTCTTAGGAGTTGTACAGCTGAACTATTCACATCACTTCAGGATCGACGTCGCAGGAAACAAGCCTCCAACGGTAGGTATGTTTCTCGCTCAGCTAGTCGTACACATCAACATAATCTTAATGTAACTCATACTTCTAACCATCCACAATCATCTGCCGCTACACATATTTCACATAATCACGATAACGACAATGTTACTGATACCAGTGTCAATCACTCTACTACCAACACACGCAACCAAAGACGCCGACGCAAACGTTCTAACAAAAACAGGTACTGGAGATACAACAACCACAACATTCATTTAGACACTAACGCAGTCATCAACTTAAGCAACATCAACCTTACTGACGACAAAACCCGGTTACTTGCTAGGGGTCTCTCATTTTTCCCCACTCCCCGTCATATAAACTGGACTGAAGTCAAAGCTGACTTCAGTGAATTTAGCCGTCGCATGCGTCTCCTTGAATATTTTCATGACTACCCACCCCAAGCCAGTCCTAACCCATTTCGTCCTAAAGGTACTTGGACTCCTCCTCCCCACCACGAAATCGCACTGGACACTTTCTTAGACGCAGTGGAACACGACGTACGTAACATAAAACCTGAACCTGTACGTGACAACTTGACGTCATGCAAACGACATGCCCTTAAATCACTTAACAAACGCAACATTGTTATTAAATCCGCTGACAAAGGATCAGCCACAGTAGTTATGGACAGAGACTGGTATATAAACAAATGCTTACGACAGCTCAATGCCACCAAATTCTACAAACCGCTTGACAATGACATTACCGATGACATCCAAAAATGGGTACAGGTCTACGTTGAACGCATGCTTCGTGACAAAATCATTGACGACAACACTAAACGTTTCTTGATACAGTCTAACCCTAAACCCGGACGTTTCTACATTTTACCCAAAATACATAAGACGGGCAACCCCGGCCAGCCCATTGTTTCCAGCAACAGTCATCCTTCTTAACGTATTTCACAATTGTAGACCACCATCTCAAACCCTTAGTACATACTACACATTCATTCATAAAAGACACTACACACTTTCTTAACAAAATGGAGTATCTTGGGCAGCTACCCGAAAACGCCTTTCTTGTCACCCTAGACATGTCATCCCTCTACACTAACATTCCTCATAACGAGGGTATAGATGCCTGTCGTCATTTTCTTAATACACGCGACCGCAACGCTTCACCCATCGGCACTGAAACACTTTGTGACCTCATACGCATGATTCTCACTATGAACAACTTCTCTTTCAACAACAAACATTACTTACAGACACATGGTACTGCTATGGGGACAAGGATGGCTCCTTCATACGCCTACCTTTTCCTCGCTAAATTCAAGATGGACGCCTGATTACGTGCCCCTTTCCAACCCTTCATATGGTGGCGTTACATAGACGACATCTTCATGATATGGACACGATCAGTACAGGACCTTAACACATCCTTTCTCAATGACATTCACCCCACCATAAAATTCACATGCGACCATTCCTTCACATCCATACCCTTTCTCGACGTCAATGTCTCCCTTCGCAATGGCAAAATCGTCACTGACCTTTACACCAAACCTACAGACAAACTCCAATACTTACTACATTCGTCATGTCATCCCATACACACCAAACGTGCTATTCCTTTCAGTCTAGCTCCTAGACTCCGCCGCATTTGTTCCACCAATGAGACATTCACACTATGCTCCAATGAACTTATTGACTATCTTCACAAACGCGGTTATAACCGATATTTCCTTCAACGGGAAATACAATGAGTTAACAATATCACACGGATAGAAGCACTCACGCCCCCTGACACTTCCACACTGGACAAACCAGAACGTGTTCCCTTTGTTATCACTTAAAACCCAGCCCTTCGTTCCATCTCATCCATTATTCGCAAACACTTTCACATCCTTATTTCATCCCCCCATTGCTACAACGTCTTTAAAGCTGCACCCATTGTAGCTTATAGACACAGTAGTAACCTCAGTGATTTTCTAGTGAGGGCTCAACTTCGGAACCTTACACAACACAACCAGCCCCGGGGCTCATACCCTTATGGAAAAAACTGTCTCACCTGCAAGTACATATCTGACAGACAAACTTCATACACATTCCACGCTACAGGCGAAACAAGACCTATCACTAATCACATTGACTGTAACTCTAAAAACGTCATTTACATGATACAATGCAACCACTGCTCCAAACAATACATAGGTGAAACCAAACGACGACTCAAAGACCGCTTCAATGAACACCGCAGACCAGTTGATAACCCATCTAATATCTCTAAACCCACCACAGTCTCAGAACACTTTCTTACCAATGATCACTCTGCTAACGACATCACACTCATCCCACTAGAGCTTACCAAATCTAACAGAGACAGTGTACGAAAAGCTAGAGAGGCATACCTCATCAAGAGAGGTAAAACTCTTGAACCGTTAGGTATTGATAAGAAAGACGAAATGTAATACCGTCTTTATTTCTTCTCTTTGTTATCATTTATTTTTCTATTTTTCTATTTCAAATTTCTTTCAGTCACCACTTCAACGGTTTTTGTTTTCTAAGTTCACTTGCTATCATAGTAACATATTGCACGCTATTTCTTATTTTCAAATTGTAACGTCTCAGTATATGTAAGACCCTGAAGAAGGAAGGCCGTGCCTTCCGAAATATTGGTTAAAAGATGATATATTCCCGACTGTAAAATCAGCCTTGCTTTTTTGTCTTATATTTTCACTTATTGCTGATTAGATCCTTTATTAGGATCTGGTCCTCCTTTTTTGTAAGCTGGTCCTTGCTTAAAAAATTGAAATTGCTTATGCAAAATTTTTGGGGGAAAATAAGGTGCATTATGGGAAATGTGGAAGTGGCGTATACAAAGAAAGGCGATTTTTTACTCTTCATCCGCCATTTTCAAATCTCCCATAACACGCCTTCTTTGCCCCCCCCCCCACAAATTTTTCCCTGACCCTTGCACTTTATTTCCCCTGGGTATTACAGTCGTTCCAAGAGAAATTAAAGACTGCTTATAGAAAACAAGGCCTATTATGGAAGATGTGAAAATGGCGAATTATCCCTGTAACCTTTTTTACTTTTCTATTGTTCATGAAAAGCGCAAATTTGACAAGAATTTATAAAATATTTATAACCCTAACCCTAATTAAAACAGGATGAAAAAAGAGGCATGTCGATGATCGTGGGTCTTACGACAATGACATATTTTGCGAAATTGGTGAATTTGGCAAGGATTCATCAAGGGTCTGGGAAAAAATTTAAATGGGACAACAAAAGAGGCTTATTGGCAGCTGGCAATTTTCACGAAACTGGCAAGAATCCATCAAAGGTTTTGCAAAAACTCAAATAAGGTCACAAAGAGGGAAATCTTGACAAATGGCGATTATAAGAAAATGGCAAATTTTGGGCGTAAAAGGGAAATTTGCGCAAAAATAGCGAGTATGCGAAAAACTCATCAAGAGTTTGGCTAAATATTCAAATGAGATGACAAAAAGGGGCATCTTGACAAACGGCGATTTTACGAAAATTACAAATTTGGCAAGAATTTATAGGTTTGGAAACAGGAGGCATGTCGATAATTGTGGGTTTTACAAAAATGACAAATTTTGCGAAATTGGCGAATTTGGATTTACCAAAGGTCTGGCAAAAATTTTAAATGAGACCACAAAAGAGGCAATCTTGGTTTGCAAGCACAAGACTAGGCGGCCATGCTGAGTGTAGTGTATTGATTACCATAGTAACGATAATGTACCATTACTAACATCAGTGAAACTACGTATACTAAGTGATATTAAAGTAATACAGCTCGAATGTAAAAGTACTGATACTAAGTGAAAGTAGATTATGATTTGTACTAGGATAAAGATAGTTGTTCAGTTAATAAAGGACATTATGTAGAAAGCAATGGAAGTGTGAGTATCTCCTTGTCTCATGACTACACCACACATTGGCAACGAGGATGGGATTGTAACTGCCGACCAAGCAGACGACGAAACTGAGCAGCCAGAACAGGCAGCACAAGCAAACAATACGGCTCCGCCAGACCCGGCAGCCGAAGCTGAGCCAGACGAGGCTGAACCAGATGAAGTTCCACGAGAAATGGAACGTTCATTGCCCGCACCCACCGCATTCAACATTGATGCGATTGATCTGTACAGCGAGTGGGAACACTGGAGTAGTGAGAATTGCGCGGAATGCGGAAACGGCAGTACAAGAAGTGCGATTGCTGTCTCAAGGCAACAGAGAAAATGATCAAAAATTGTCAAGCATGCGTAGTGAATCAACCTTTGAATAAATACACGCCGCTTCAGCCAACGCCTCTACCTCATGGTCCTTGGGTAAAAGGCGCAGTGGATCTCGTTGGTCCAGTCGACGGAAAGTTCATATTGACCTACATTGATTATTATTCATCTTATCCAGAAGCGTACATCCTAAAAGAAATCACTTCACGCGAAGTCATAAAGGCCCTAACTGATATTTTCGCTAGATTTGGGTTTCCAGAGGAACTCGTTTCAGACAACAAAAAACAGTTTATCAGTGAGGAATTCGAAGCGTTTCTCAAATCGTGTGGAATTAGGCATATTCGTGTTTCTCCGTACTATGTGCAAAGTAACGGAAAGTTGGAGAGATTTCACCGATACTTAAAGAAAAATTTTTGAGCGGTGATCTCTGAAGACAAGTCCTGGCAAAAGGAACTACCGAAAATTCTTATGACTTATCGCGCAAGTCCACATCAAATTAGTGGAAAATCACCTAGTATGCTGTTGTTCAATCACGAAATTCGTACGAAGGTACCGCAAATTGAGTCTAACTCAAATACAGCAGCATCGGCACTTGATCACGACCATCAATCAAAATGTACCTTGTATCAAGCGAAATTGAAAGACTATCATGACATCAAGCAACATGCGTCCCCGCATAATTTTAGCGTTGGCGATGTTGTGTTTTGTGCTAATATGAAGCCCAACAAATTGGACTCGAAATTCTCTTTGGCTAAGCACGTTATCATTGAGACCAAAGCGCGGGACACATTCAGTCTAGTCAACGTGGACACGGGTACCACCTTGGTTCGCAATGCAAAGTACTTAAAGCATCCGCCTAGTGAGAGCCCAGATGATGATGGCGAAGTAGAAATTTCCACCAACTATAAGGAGTCCAACAATTCTAGTGACTTTAGTGCTAAGGTTTCTGACGCTTGTGACAACACTGAACCTCCTGGTCATGTTGACGAGCAAGCCTCTCAGAATGAACAGGTCATCACCACTAGGTCAGGACGAGTTGTAAAGTCAACTAAGGACTGTGACAATTTTGTATATTATTGACATTAGTTTTTGCTGATTCTAAATGATCTTGTGATTGATTAAATATATCTTTAGAATATTTTTAGAACCCGTCCGGGAAGGATATAGTGTATTGATTACCATAGTAACGATTATGTACTATTACTAACATCAGTGAAACTACGTATACTAAGTGATATTAAAGTAATACAGCTCGAATGTAAAAGTACTGATACTAAGTGAAAGTAGATCATGATTTGTACTAGGATAAAGACAGTTGTTCAGTTAATAAAGGACATTATGTAGAAAGCAATGGAAGTGTGAGTATCTCCTTGTCTCATGACTACACCACACTGGGGGTCAATACATATAATTTTTCTCAAACAATTAACATGAAAATAGAGTTTGGTTCCCAGAGGAGAGAAATGCTTTTGTTCTTGACCACCAACATGGCCGCCGTGACATCAAGTACAAACCAGCAATATTGACAGTTGGCGATTTCATGAAATTGGCAACTTGAGAAAATGGGGGATTGGGCAAGAATCCATTGAAAATTTGGAAAAAACTCAAATGAGGTGACAAAGAGGGCAATCTTGCCAAATGGCGATTATAAGAAAATGGCAAATTTAGGCGAAAAAGGCAAATTTAATTTCGGCAAAAAAATCGAGAGTTCAAGGCTTTAGCCAAATACAAGTAAGATGACGAAAAGGGGCATCTTGACAAATAACAATTTTATAAAAATAAATTTGGCAAAAATTTATAAAAGTTTGGCAAAAATGTAAGCAGGATGATAAAAGAGGCATGTCAATAATCGTGGGTTTTATGGAAATGACATATTTTGCGAAATTGGTGAATTTGGCAAAGGTCTGGCAAAAAATTGAAATGAGACAACAAAAAAGGCATATTGACAGTTGGCGATTTTTGCGAAATTGGCAAATTAAAGAAAACGGGCAATGGACAAGAATCCATGAAAGGTTTGGCAAAACCTCAATTGAGGTGACAAAGAGGGGAATCTGCACAAATGGCAATTAAAAGAAAATGGCAAATTTGGGCGAAAACGAAAATTTCGGCAAAAATGGAGAGTTCAAGGGTTTGGCCAAATACAAATGAGATGACAAAAAGGGGCATCTTGACAAATGACAATTTTATGAAAATGACAAATTTGGCAAAAATTTATTAAAGTTTGGCACAAATGTAAGCAGTATGACAAGGGAGGCATGTCAATAATTGTGGGTTTTATGAAAATGACATTTTTTGCGAAATTGGCGAATTTGTCAAAGGATTCATCAAAGGTCTGGCAAAAAATTTACATGAGACAACAAAAGAGGCATATTGACAGTTGATGATTTTCGCGAAAATGGCAAGTTTGAGAAAACGGGGAATTAGGCAAGAATCCATCAAAGGTTTGGAAAAACCTCAATTGAGGTGACAAAGGGGCGATTCTTGACAGATGGCGATTATAATAAGAAAATGGCAAATTTAGGCGAAAAAGGCAAATTCGGCAAAAATGGCGACTGCGCCCAAAATTCATCAAGGGTTTTGGCCATAATGAGATGACAAAAAGGAGCATCTTCACAAATAGCGATTTTACGAAAGTGACAAATTTGGAAAAAACTTATTTAGGTTTGGCAAATATTAAAACAAGATGATAAAAGAGGTACGTCAATAATTCTGAGCTTTACGAAAATTACACATTTTGCGAAACCAGCGAATTTGGCAGGGATAGAGATAATGACACAACAAAACAGGCATGTTGTCAGTTGGCGATTTTCACAAAAATGGGAAATTTGGGAAAAGGGGGAATTGAGAAAAAATTCATCCATGATCTGGCAAAACCTCAAATGAGGTGGCATAAAGGCAATACTAACACAAAGCAAATTTCCCAAAATATAGCGAGTGTGCCAAAAATTCATCAAGGGTTTGGCCAAATACTCAAATGAGATGACAAAAAGATGCATGTTGATAGTTGGCGATTTTTAGGACAATGACAAATTTTGCAAAGATGGCAAATTTGGCAAAGAGTTATCAAAGGTTTGACAAAGAGATGACACAAAGGGGCATCTTGACAAATGGCGATTATAACAAACATGGCACATTGGGCAACAGTTCATTTAAGGTTTGTCAAAATTCAAACGAGGTATGTCGATAATTGTGAGTTTTACGAAAATGCTAAATTTGGCAAGAATTTATAAAAGGTTTGATAAAAATTAAAAGATGACGAAGCAGGCATGTCAATAATTGTGGGTTTTAATGAAAATGACAAATGTTGCAAAATTTGTGAATTTGGCAAGGATTCATCAAAGGTCTGGGAAAATTGCCTGTCCATAATTAGCAAGAATAGCAACTTTGGACAAAATGTCTAATTTGGCAAGATATTTATCACAGGTTTGGCAAAAATTAACACAAGATGACAAAAGAAGGATGTTGTTAATTGTGGGTTTTAACGAAAGTGCCATTTTTTACGAAAGTGGCAAAATTTAAGTGAGACGACAAAAACGGGCATCTTGTACAAATAGTGATTTTAAGAATATGGCAAATTTAGGTGATAAAAGCAAATTTCGGCAAAAATGGCGTGTATGCCAAAAATTCATCAAAAATGACAAAAATGACAAAAAGTGGCATGTTGCATGTTGACAGTTTTCGATTTTTTCAAAAATGACAAATTTGGCGAAAATAGCGACTTTGGCAAGAGGAAATGAATGGCTTGCCAAATGACATGGCGAAAAATGGTCAGTTGGTAATTAGAGATTTTTACGAGGATAGCAAATTTTGGCGAAAATGGCAAATTTGGGAACAATACATGAAAGGTTTGATCAAAATTCAAATGAGATGACAAAAAGGCTACCTTGACAATGACTGATTTTTCAAAAAAGGCTAATCAAATGCTTGGCAAAAACTCATGAGTTGAAAAAAAGAAAGCATGTGAAAATTTGGGTACCAGTTGAGATTGAACCTCTGTGGTCCTCCTCTGTTGATGAAATGACATCAATACACTTAAGCTGTCAAACACTTATCTGGATAAAACGGTAAGTTTTCTTACAACTAGAAATTAAAGTGTAGATTTCGGTCTAATATTGAAAGTTTTTTCAGTGCAAATGGATTCAACATGACAGTGGAACCTAGGTTATCCGGACTCTTTTACTTCTGTTGTGATACGGTTTTTGATAGCAATTGTCTGAAAAATCAGGACCGGTGTGCTTTTTATTTAAACGAAGAAATTTGAGGTGACCTTTGGTTAAGAGTGCTGACTGGCAGAGACAACACTAACCAAAAATAATCCCCCTACGGCCAGCAATGAAATACTGTTAATTATTTTTAGGTGATTTAATTAATAATAATGTATCGGTCAAAGTGAAGCTTCAACATCCCCCCCTCCCAGGCAACCCCCTGGGCATTCAACTTTTTCGAAAATTATTGTTCAAATTCCCTCCCACCCGGGCAAAAATGCCGTTTAAATGCCCCACACTAGGGTCCATTCAGGTGATCAAATGCCCCCACCATGGGGACATTTCACAGGCAGATAAATCACAGAAGGACAGCAGAAACACCTTAAGTTGTCAAATAAAAACCTTTATAAATACAGCAAATAATTCGGATTCAATATTACAAAAACTGTGAAACACTGTTAGCGTATTTGCTACGAACAAAAGTCTTGTGCAAAGTGGTGGAAATCACTGCTACAAGATCATTGAATGCTCAGCTTTTCTTTGCGTGTCATGCAACATATAAAGTGTTCTATAAAAAAATCCCACTCATTGAGATAACTGCATCATGACCATTTCAGTGACGTGCATCATCGCTCACCTAATTAATTAACATACACGCCGCAGGTGAAAGTAAGTCACCTCTGTTGAGCTTTTTATAGTGCTGATTGTTGTATTGAATCGCTGGTATAGGTATTGTATTTCATTCATATATTCAAAGCCTGAATCCAATATTAAAAATGATAAAATTTAAATACCTTGAAATATGGCACAAAGCTTGTTTAAGCCCTTTCGTTGTAACAAATTGGCCACAAAGGCACAATCTTTTCCACAAAAATCCTCTACCACCGCGTCACCCATGATAGCTCGCCACACAAGAGATTTCACATGAAATCGAGCGTGCAGTTCTAATTCCCCACCCCGTTGAAGACTCTGATAATCAAATTCCCTCCTCCCAGGGATGGCAAAAGTGTAAAATGCCCACGGTATGCCCGGGGGGGGGGGGGGGGGAATGTTGAAGCTTTGATTTGACCGATACATAAGCTTAAAATGTTAAGACATCATTTTTAAAAAGCTGAAATCAAAGAGAGTTACTTTACTTAAAGCACGAGTTACTTTTAAGGCCTCGGTGAATAAAACTCTCCTCGATCTGCTTAATTCTTCATGTCCTACTCATCCTCATTGATTAACTGCTAAATAAATCATCTGTAATAACACCAAAACAATTTCTAGTGGTAGCCCAAGAAAATGAATGTCAAATTTTACGAAATTACATCTCACACATGAAATTTTCAGAATTTTACCTGCATAATCACAATTCTTGTAACATGTAACATTCATTTTCTTGGACTTCCGAGAGAAAATTTCTTTGATGTTACTACAGATGATTTATTACTTCTTTAGCCCTTGAAAAAGGTAAAAAAGAATGCAATATTCTTTAAATTATTCTTGTACAAGGTTTTCGTCCCCTGAAAATCAAAATTATTCAATTTCCTGGTGGATTCCGTCTTAATCCTATTTTCATGTCAAATTTTCTACCCAGGAAAAAACACTGATGTCAAATACACCTTCCCCAGAGGACAAAGTTTGTTTGATGTAAGATGATATAAATTACAATGCATAAATCCTTATCACTGTACTTACATTAACAAACTTTATTTCACTTAAGATCTTCTGCATTGCAGAGGTGGCACTTCCAAGGACAACAAATCTCCTGGGGATGCCTGGCCCCCTACCCTGGGGTTTAACATTGACTGGTGCATAACCCAGGCTTAACAGTCACACCTACCATACAAGAACCACTGTCTATCGAGGTAATGGGCGAGCAAAATATATTTATTGGCACATAATTCACCACCTGTCACTGAACACCATCTTGGTGTTTCTTGTAGATACACTGTAGGCATCACCTTTGTTTACTCTGATTACCTGCTGGAATCTTATAGATTACTAGAAATATGTTTTTACAAAATCCTCGCAAAGCTTTAAAGATAATTATAGGAACAGCAGTTAGAATGAAGGGAAACAAGCCAAAGAGGAAAAAAATGATAAAAAAAGACAAAAAGAAATGTAAAAGTTTTACAAGTTTGACTTTGGCGGGATTTGAACTCACTCCCTCTGAATCTCCTACAAAGTGAAGTTAAATCCTTGACCACTATGTCATGCAGCCAATGATTAATTGTTGTGCTGAAGTTATTATACTAAAGCATTTCTCTCTGCCATGAACACTGTTTGAAGTTGCACAAAGAAGAAAGAGCGTGCAAGTATTCGAGCATTGTATTCAACTTGACCTTGCGCGTGATGTATTTTAGCAACTTGTCGAATGGATTCGAGATAAACTAACAGAGATTTTCCAAAAATTGCTTCTTTTATGGCACTGCTCAAACTCTTGAACACAGGATCGTGAAGACTGAAAACATTCGGACTCGTTGTGAAATGTCCCTGAAAGCTCCTAAAAGGGATGACGAATGGTCTTTGCGAGCATTCGCGAACATGCCGAGCACTGCGATATTTTTGTGAGCACGAGCAGCGATAAAAAACTTGCTTTGCGAGCAGCGAGCCTGACATATATTTTCCGCTTGCAGCAATCCATATGGAAATCCTCTTCCTTAGTGTCTTCTTTTTTGTGTTAGAGTACACTTAAATTTCTAAGCTTTTGCGTGACGCGGCATTTACATGAAGGCCAAGAGAGCTGTCATGTAAGTTAAAAAAATTACTTATTCCAGGAAAGTTTGCTATTTAAACAGTTCGTGTGTTAGAAAAAGTAGTACTTTAATGTTTATGAGTTTCTCGACACTGAAAACCAGCAATACCGACAAGAAAGCGAGCTTGCGAGCAACTGCAAACATTTGGGGAGCACGAGCAAGCGAGCACTCGTTTAAACTTTGCGAGCAAATCGAGCAAAGGTAAAATTTTGCGAGCAGTTAAAAATTTTAATGAACCATTCATCACCCCTCCTAAAGATTGGTAAGTCGCGAAGGCGGATTCACTTGTTCTCGAGGATGTTTACCTTTCCTAGCTTGGCACAAGAACGGACAAAGTAAACTTAAAACAGAACCATCTCTCAGTTATTCACCCTTTCTAAAAGTTTCGTGAGTCTTCTCTTCTGAAGTGAAGTGAGCAAACTTTCGTTCTTCTAACTCCGTGATAGTAAACTGCTTCCATTCACCGAACCGAATCTCTTAAATCCATTTCTTTCTTTGTAAATAACCTTGGCAAAGCAAAGATAATCAACTTTCGTTTCTGCTGGAGTTAAATCTCCTCTTTGATGGATCTTAAGCACGTAACAACTAGAAAGAAACCTTATTAATCGACTCAATCGGTAACACACGCAGTCAAAACAAAACTCTTGAGGGCTCACTAGCCTCACTTTAGCGCAACTAGACCCAGGCCGACCGAGAGATCCGCCATATTTGCATTCGGTGTATAGATTAGCTTTCGCTTTTTCGTACGAGCGTCTTGAAACTGCCCTAATTTGCATAATTTCCTTTGGGCCTTTCGCAAAAACGGAGCTTCGCTGGATCTTTTGAATATTGTTTTTGAAAAATAAAATTAACCAAAAAAAAGGGTTTTTTGGTGAAATTAAAAAAAATCGAATTTTTTGATCTGGCCCTGGATTCTCCATATTAACAGAGAACGGTTCTTAAATTTCTGTGTTTGCATGTTATTGAAAAGCGGTAACTGTCTCCGAGAAACTTAACCTTATTAATTTATGCAAGTATTTTTCACAGATTACGACTATTCGTTTAAACAGTTTGGTTTCATTTCTTTTGTTTGGCAGGAACTGACACAACTGCATTTGCAGGATTTCGCGCCTGCAAATATTTGAAAGATTATTACCGTACGAATTTGTTTGGGGCTTGTAAGCCATGCGTGCTAGGATTAGAATGTCAAGATGATTTTGCAAATCTTAAAGATGGCTTTTGGTGGAAATGGGAAAATACGACACACCGTGAGCTGTACAGAAACTTCACCAAAACCGTAAAGGACTCCTCATTTACTCCTGAATTACACAACGCGAATGATTCCGGTATAGTATACCCGTACACTATTCCTCAACAGTACAGATGCCCCATGACAGAAGCTTGTAAGGGAGGTTTGAATTCTTCATGTGATTCTGGTTATGAAGAAACATGTGCAGTTTGCAGTGATGGATATTATAAAAAACTGAAGAAATGCAAACTGTGCCCAACTAAAGGATGGATGATCAGACAGCTTGCAATTATGGGGGCAATAGTTATGTTACTGGTTCTTATCGTGGTGTGGAGAATGCTCCAGAATGCATGAAGAAGGGATATCGAGAAGAAGATGGGACAAAAGTATCATTCTTTAAATTTCCGATCGAGAACCCGATGAAGAAGAAGTGGCTACACGCAATAAGGAGAGACGAAGTACAATACTTCAATTTAACTAAAAGCACAAGGGTTTGCTCACGATATTTGAGGGAAGGCGATATAAAAAAATTCCTTTCTGGGAAAAATGAACTAAAAAACGGAGTTGTTCCCTCTGTTTTTCCGTGGATTCGAACATCACCACACAAAAGAAAGGAGCCGATGGAAAGACACTTTGAAGAGACCACTTCGAAATGTGCATCACAGAAATTGTCCTCTTCAGTTGTTGTCATGGAAGAATTATCAAATGAAATGGTACCAGATGTATCGGATTGAAGCTCACAATTTGAAAACGTAGAAACACAAACTGATTTGACCGAGCACAAAGCCTACTTGACGGAAATCATTGACAACAAAAACAAAAGGATTTATAAGCTAGAACAAGAAATTGATGAACTTAAGCGTCAGCTGCAAGATACCCATCAGAGGAATGATGCCCTTAATAAGAGACTGTTTACCTTTGAAAACTTAAAGTCAAAAGATTCCAATGCTGCTTTTTATTCCGGCTTCCAAACCTGGGATACTTTTATGGCTGTTTTCGAGTACCTTGATGCTGGGGAGAGAGGTGAGAACATTACCTACTGGCAATCTTCCACTGACATTAGATCTGATTATAGCGAGGACCAAACGGATGAATTACTAACGAAAAAGGGGAGAGCTCGATCTTTAAAGCCCCTTGACGAATTTTTTATGGCGATGTGTAGGCTGAGGCAAGGATTTCCTGAAGATCATTTAGCTAACTTATTTAATGTATCAACACCCACCGTGAGTAGAATATTTATCACATGGGTCAATTTTATGTACTTTAAGTTTGGACAAATAAACATTTGGCCTAGCAGAGAAATAATCAAGACAACAATGCCTGAAAGTTTTAAAAGTAAGTACAAGTCGACAAGAGTCATAATTGACTGTACTGAGATCAGATGCCAAATGCCAAGTAGCTTACAACTGAATGGAGAACAATCAAGGCACAGCTTAATAAAAAAACTTCAGTCATTTAGCCCACTGGTCATTTAGCTTCTAGACGTTCATAATAAGAATGATCAGTGATAGGATTAAGACGAAGAGATCTGAGAATATTATTGACCCAGTTGTGTTGCAAATTTTTAGGGGTCAATTCAATAAACTGATCATATGAAGAAAGGTTGCACAAAAGAAATTTTACCTCTCAGAAAACATGCGTGCATGCCATTGTTATGTATAACACCATTCACAGCAGTTATCACCTATGAGCTTACAAGCCTCCTATAATTTTTGGTATCAGGTATGATTATTTACAAGACTAAAATTCAGCAGGTAGTTTATTCAAAGAGCTGATGTTTTGCACACAGTATGCTTTCCTGCATGCCTTCTTGAGATCTGTGGAAGGCCAATGCAGGAATTTTTTTCCTGGTCTACTCTGCATGCATAATTTTTTTTTGTATTTCACCCACCACCCTCCACAACTCTTCTAATGGTCTGTCCCTTACAAGCCTTCACCCGGTACATTAATCAGGGGCACCCAACAAGAACATGGTTCAAAACCACTTAAACATAGCTCTGTTAATACTATTTTAGTATTCAAACACTTGATATAGGCATATTTTTATCCAGATTAACTTTTTAACAGATATATTTTAAAAACTTACGTTGGGTGCCCCTGATTAATCACACATGGATCAGCAGCACCATGTGGCACCTGTCCTCCTGGAGTGCATTCCAACAGTCTGTTAGAACAAACAATGACACAGAAGGGTAGCACCATGGCCTAAATCGTCGACCACAAAGAAAATCACAGATCCTTTTCTACCTGCTCATCAAGGAAGCAAAACTGGCACCCCTTGAGATCTGCCCTGTATCGGTGAGAAAGCAGAAAAGGATCCAGTGTCGAGAGTACCTTAACATACAAGCCCATCTGTTCAATGCATGGGAGAAGTTTGAGAAAGAAGACATTTTAGCAAACCATCTTCTCCAGAAAGCATAACAGATCACTGCTTCACAATTTTGAATGAACTAGATAAAGAGAAACTGTTAGCTATTATCAATCACACATAGGCTAGATTTTTAGGTTAAGCTAATTAGGATTTTTAAGGATTGTTATTATCTCGTTTCAGAGAAGAAACTTGGTAGGATTCAGTGTTAAGTCATATACAGTAGGTTGTTTTCTAACCCTAAAAACAATAATCTGCAGTGAGTATGCAATCCAAGTTTTGCACTGCCCCTTAGGAAATAACCTACTTCACAATTTCAACTATTTCATTTATCTCCTACCCTTGACATTGACATAGACTACGAGTAAAATGGCGTCAGCTGTTGAAAAATTAAACCTTTTAGATTTTTTATAATATAAGCAAACAAATAACTTTTCCTGTAATGATTTGATTTAGCCCCCGGGGTGCTTAATTACTTTACTTACCTCAAGGGCATACTCTTATTCCAGACACGGTACTTATTCGGAACATGGCCATTATTACCCAGAAACTGTAACAGTAACAAATATGCCATAAATGTTATCAATTAACGTGGGAAACACGACTAAGCCACAATTTTTGTAATGTGGCATTACCGTTTGTTGATGAGCAATAAAAGATGAACCTCAGCCTACCTCTCTCTCATATAAGAATAACAGAACAGGGGCACTTATTAGAGTGGAGCCACTTATTACAATATGGGCACTTAGTGTCCTTAATGAAATTCTTGGTTTGCAACCATGTGACAAGGTGGCCATGTTCAATGATAATACAATAGAATTTTTCATGGCAAATTAATATGAAATAGGGTTAAGCTCCCAGAGAGAAATGCTTTTGTTTATGTCATCCAACATGGCCGCCATGACGTCACGTGCAAACCAGCAATGTGAGAACTTATGACTAACAACACCTTCAAAGGAAGTCCAACAATCAATGAATACTCTTCCATCTTTCCTTACGCATCTCCTTTTAAATATGCAATAAGAACAAAAAGCCACAACATTTCCAAAAATGTTGCTTCACCTACGCTGCCACTGCTCGTTGAAACACGTCACCCAGCCTTTTTTACATTCTATTACCTAAGAGTCCATGTGAACAACATTAACCATTTTGCTTACATAGTGACCACCAAAATCGCCTGGGAACGACATTAATCGTTTTTGCTTACAAAGAGTGATTACCAAAATTGACAATTTCAACATGGCTGCTGTGCTGATATAACAACCAACCACTAAACCTTACACGTTCATGTTTTGTGAAACTGCAATGAACTAGCTCGTTTATATATATTTCTACGATTGAATGCCATTTTAACGAAGAGGATGGATATACAAGGCAATAAGGACCATCTAATTATCTGAATATGCGTAGCCAAGAACTGAACTGGATTCCTCATGAAATATATAATGATGAACTGTTGCTATTCAAACAATGACTACAAACCTGGAAAATTAAGGATACCTATCTTGGAGTTTTTGACATTACGAAGATTACCATTCATTGATAATTGAATACAACTCATGGACCAGTCAATTTGAATTGTGCAAGATATTATTTATAGGTGGTAATTCCTGACCAAACACTCTTGTTTGGGACGAATTTCAAATCACAAGAGGTTATCAGTTAAGAGTAAAAGCATTAAAAAAAGATTAATGACACTTAAGTTACAGTAGCCTTGTCATTATCAGCATATATTAGAAACTTTTTATATTAATTAGTTAACTATTTGGCTATTAATAGCCATTTCGAAAGGGACCCTTTGCCATGTCATTTTAATTTTTGTTTACAAATAAGGTATTTTGGCGATTAATTGCCATTTCCACCATTTTTGCGAACGCCATTTCCGCCAAAATCGCCAATTTCAAAAGGGCCCCTTTGCCATCTCAATTGAACATTTTGTTTACAATTTGGCAATTTATCGCCACCTACGCCATTTTTTGCCAGAATCACTTTCCAAAGGGCCCTTTTACCATCTCATTTGAATTTTTGTCTACAATTTGGCGATTTTGGCGTTTAATCGCCATTTCCACCAAATACGCCATTTTTGCAAAATTGCCACTTTCCAAAGGGCCCCTTTCCCATCTCATTTGAATTTCTGTTTATAATTTGGCGAGTTTGGCATTTAATCGCCATTGCCTCCATTTGCTGCAAAATTCTGCCTCTCGTTACCACCTACCTCCCTTCTTTGCCAAACCTTAAAAAATTTTAATGAGCAAATGGCACTTAATTCAAGATCAACTACTACTGAGAGAAATATACAACAAGCTTCCCATCATTTCATATGAAAGAGCAAAATCACTGGGAGATATCCTCATTACAGCAAAAGTATAAGGGCACATATGCAAAGGGCCCCTTTGCCATCTCATTTGAATTTTTGACTACAATTTGGTGATTTTGGAGTTTAATCGCCATTTCCACCAAATACGCCATTTTTGCCAAAATCACCAAAACGTTTGTGTTAAATTATTTTTCAATGCACACACATGTACCTTTTCCCTCCACAGGCTTGGTTGTTAGGTAAATGCACAAAGAAGGTATATCACTAACTCGGCTGAAGTCACTGTGTCTTTAAGAAATTCGGCAACATTAAAGAAACAGATTGAGTTTAAGCAAAAAGCTGATATATGAATGATCTAAATGACTCTTTTAAATAATTTTAAAAGACTGTAAACTTACATACAATATTGAATAATATATTAAATGATAGAATGGCGCCTCCAACAAAGAAGGAAGTGGAAGATTGAATATGATAATTATGTTGTAAACACAGCTACAAGAGAAATAAACTCCAACAAGGTCTTGCTGAAAAAAAAAAGGACATCCTAATGCTGTGTTTACACTGAAGCGTTTACCAAGGTAAACATTAACTGACTAAACCCTGGTACATTTGTACAGTGTTTATACTGGCTCAAATAGCTAAGGTAAATCTGTCATCAATCACAATCGAATCGAATTGGCGCCAAATTCTAAATCCACGCATAAAATGCTCGTGTTTAAAAGAGAAGCTGTGGTTCTTGTACTAGTCCTCGCGTTTTACTTTCTTGTTCTTGATCAGCAAACCCAGGAATCGAGATTGCAGCAGCTCTTACTTTTGCAGCACCTAAAGAGGTCGAGGTGAAAGCGATTAATTCTGCTACAAATTGCCCTTTGCAAGACAAGGCGCGTTAGACGTGTGTGGTCGTGGCCGAGAAACCAATTCTGGTTCAAAACTCTATTAAACGGAAATTTTGTTGAAGAATGGTGGAAGGGGAACTTTTTAGGGTTGGTCAAATTCGTAATGATTTGTCTTTGTTTTTTGCCATAACTTCTTCGTAGACCGAAACCAAACGTGTCGAAACGTGGAAATCTGGTCGAAAACCTGGTCTCGAAAACGTGATCAAATGAGACTGACGCAATCTCGACACCACAGGATGTGAAATTCTATGCGACCCCAAGCGGACGTATCTGTCATCCAAACCTTGGTTACCGACCTTAACCATGCCTGCTCAAAGGGTAAACCGAACTTTTACCTTAGTTAACTTTCTATTATCGTGAGCGGTGTTTACCAGGGTATCAGTTGGCGTTTACACATGCAAAATATTTACCTAGGTAAGTTCACTCCAATACCTCGGTAGCACGCTCAAGTCTAAACACGGCATAAGGGGGCAAGTCATAACAACTAACCAAGGGTCCCCTGGGGACACTCACCTAGTACTTAGAAGTCAACCACCTTCCTTAAAATTCTGGCCATTCCTGATAGGGTAGTTTTTTGAAGCTGTCCAATTCTAATCCTAATCCCAATCCCCAGTTTTTCAATCCATTTTCCAAGTTTCTTGGTACCAATTCCAAGGGCCCCTACCCTACATTTTTCTAATCTCTTTTTTCAAATCCTGATATTTTTCGATTTTTTCAAATCCCTATCCATGGATCCTACAATCCCCAGGAATAGCTATGTCCTCAATTATACATTTTTTCTTCTTCTCGCTCACTACAACAATGTCAGGTCTTCTTCCTTCAAAAACGTTATAACATTGGATGTTCATATCCCAAAGTAGCTTTACTTCACCATTCTCTACAAAAACTTCTGGTACATGTTCAATACCATTTTTCTTTTCTTTCAAGCTGGTGTAACTCACACAACTTCCAATGTATAATCCTTGCCATATTATCATGTCACCTTTTATATTCCTTCTCAGCCAACTTTTAACACTCACTAGACAACAAACACTCTTTCACTGCACATTCTACATAATGGTGACTCAGCAGTCCAATCAATTTGATGTTTCACGTTATTAGTCCTGACAGCCTGTTCCTGTGCTGCACAGATAAGGGCTTCCATTTAAACCTTCAAATCAGAGGATATAACCCAACTCCAAGTCTGCTCTGCATCTGTAGTTTCTGGCATATCCCTCAGGAATAGTACATGCATTACTTTATCCTTACACATCCTTGACCAATTTGTAAACTCCATTTTGCCAACAGTTTCTTCAATTCCAATGACATCAACAGTTTTTGCACCTATTAACAATTCCTCTGTTGCATTCTCAAGGTACTATCCCAGGTTCTTTTCCTCACTTTTTATACAACTCTCACAACTAATCAGTCCACACCCACCTTTCACTCTCGGACATACAATCTATCGACATCTCTTTTGGGTGTAGTGCTTACCTCTTCCTTTAACCACCCTATGATGCCTGCTCCAGACCTCAGAACTACCACTGCCTGAGTGTTAATCACTGATGTCACGTTTTGCTTAAGGTATCGCCCAGGGTAAAAAATTATCTTTTTTCGAAATTGGCAATTTTAAGATGATGACATAGAGCTCAAGAGCTTTCTTTAAAAAAAATTCCAGGAAAAAATGTTTTTTCTGTACAGACTTATGGAACACAAAAGTTTTTTCTATGCTAATTATTTTAATTGATCGTTGACAAGTCCTGTCATACTTGAAATGCATACCACTATTGAACCAAGCTAATCATGAAATTTGACAGAAATCGTGGTCTATAACTATTGTACTCACTGTTTTTTCCTGGATTTTGGAGGTGAATGCCTCCAAAGGAAAAAGAAAGAGTATGTCCGTTTTCGTCTGACTCCCAAGACGAAAAAAGATGAAAACTTGTTTTCCAAAGAGTAAGCCATTCAAAATTAGATGAGAGTGACAAGGGCTCCTACTGCAATCGAGAAGAATGGCTAAAAGATGACAAAGCTTCTGACGAACCTATTGAAACTACCGCGGAATCAAGTTTCAGCGAGCTTTTTAGGCTGCAAAGCCACCAAGCGAGCGACAAAGTCGCGAGAAGTCCCATGCCACATAAAAAATGGACAAAGGACTTTTTTGAAAGTCTATTGTAGCGGGACAGAATCTTCAAGAAAATCTCCAGGAAGCGGTATGTTGTCGACTTTGCCAGGGAAGTGTCAAACTTTTAGAAAATGTATGGAGTAAAACTGGGCTTTGCCCAACTGGGCTTGTCTGTTACAAAATGAAAACTGCCAGTCGCAAATAACTAATGATCCTTTCTCAACAACAGAAAGGATCGAACAGAGCAGAGTCTTTGAAATAAATTGGTCATCTGTTGTTGGGTTTCGTTGGTAACCTTTTCCTGCTGTGTCACTATTGTCCCTTCTCTGGTATGCATCAACATCAACAGCTTTTGTGTTATAATCTGTTATAACAACATCACGGGTAATATGCCACCAAAATCTTTTCCCACCGTTTTCTCAAAATGAAAATCAGGGCAAGTTGAGGGTACGTTTTAAACTCCAAGTCGGCAACCAATGAACCAGTTTGGCTGAAATTTGGCCAACTTACTGTCAGATAGCTTTTCTAAAAACCGTGTCTACGGACCTTGATTTCTTTTTTTGTTTTCGATTTAGAGTATATTTCAAAGGTAGTGCTAATGATTTGCTATCCCTAACTTCAACTGCCTATAACAAAAGAACAAATGCACTTGACAAAAATCTGAGACACGGTTTTTTAGTCAAATGTGTTAAGAAGAGAATGCAATGTAAATTGGCTTCTTCTGCTTATTTTGGCTGGCCTGGACTTAAATTTCTAGTGACACCACTGTCACAAAAAGCTTATTTCTGAATCACTTTAATATTTTGACTTTTTTAAAGGAATAAGCAATAACCTGGAACTATTAAGCTTTCAGAAAATGTATGGTTTATGGGCGTAGTTATCGAAAACAAAAGCGCTGGTGTCAATCAATGCGATGAGGGTGCTTGAGGGTGGATTATACCTCAACTAGTGATTGACAGATTTCCCTACTTAGTAATTAAAAAAGAAGAGCAGTTCAGCTGCTCAAAGTTGGTCATGTCAAGGCTTGTTGTTGTTGTGGAACTTGGAATATGGTGTTAGAACGGTAGTAAAAGATAAGAATTGTCGGGAAGAAGCTTCTTTTACGAAAGTCATGAAAATGCTGCCCACAGAACCAGAAAATCCTCCACAAGCACGTGCACTCCCTAGCACTGTAGGATTGCCGAGCCAAGCAAATGGTCAACGCTTTGTGCTGTCAAATTTTCCTGTACCCCAGATGATGGTTGTCAAAGGAGACTTGGGATCCGTTCGACAGCATTGGGAGGACTATGAAGTTGCTACAGAACTATCTCTACAGACAACAGCAGTCCAACTAGGTTCGCTGAGATCGATAATGGGCAAGCAATCCTTGCAAGGTTTTAGAACTCTGAGCCTGTCGCCCGAGCAACAAGGTAGTGTTTCAAGCTGTTTAGATGCATCGTAAACAAAAAATCCCAAGCAGCTCTTAAGATGTTTTTGAAGGCTTAAGTCACATTGGCGGTACCACATTTGTGACAGATGACTCAGTGAAATCTATCCAGCACACACCCCGACATGTTTCCATCACTCTCCATCAGGAAGTAAAGGAGAAGTTGTCAGATTTAGAAAAGAAAGTCATCATCAGCAGATAAACTGACCCAACGAAGTGATCAGTAGCATGGTCATCATAGCTAAACCTGGCATATTGAGAATGTGTTTAGACCCTAGAGATCAGAACAAGGCAATGAAAAGACCTAAGTATCAGATGTCCACATTAGAAGAAATTCTACCTCAGCTAGCCAAGGCAAAGCCTCGATGAGCAAAGTAGCATGAAAACCACCTTTTTGGACACCCTTCGGGAGGTACAAGTACCTACAAATGCCATTTGGAGTGACCTCAGCACCAGAGGTATTTGAGCAGAACGTCCACAAGAAGTTAGATGATCTTCAGGGCGTAGTAGTCATACGAGATGATATTCTCATTATGGGACAATACTAATACTATTACTAAACTTTAATAGTATCTCCTCTAAAAGGTTTTTAAGAAACTATTTACCATAAAATGAAAAACTACTTACTACTATAACTACAAATAATATGATAAGACAAGACAAAAAAAATCATCAATGGATACATTAATACTATATTACAATGTCGGCACTTAGTATGTTGTCCCTTAATTTCTTTTTAAATGTCGCAACAGATGTGGACGACTTCAAGGTGACACCCATGAACAAGCTGTGAAAGAAATGACAGTAACCTGACCAGGCTCCTTCAAAGGGCAAGAGAAGTTAACCTGAAGCTCTAAAAGTCCAAGATCAATATCACACAAACAAAAGTGAGCTTCATGGGTCATGTTGTCACTAGTCAAGGGCTGAGACCAGATCCAGGAAAATTGAAAGCTGTTGAAGATATGCCTAGGCCCACCTGAAAGAAAGAGCTGTCAAGCCTTCCAGGTTTTGTGAATCACCTTTCCAAGTTCTTACCATGCCTTTCGGAGGTAGCTGCCCCATTACATGAGCTCACAGCTCAAAAAGCACTGCTTAGGTGGTCATCACAGCATAAATCTGCCCTATCTGAAATTAAAAAGATGATGGACAACCACCCTGTGATAAAGTTTTATGATCCTCAAGCTGAAGTCACTTTACAGTGAGATGCAAGCAACTACGGCCTTGGTGCTGCACTACTCCAAGACAAACAGCCAGTAGCATACGCAGGACGCACACTGTCATCCACCGAAACGAATTACACACAAATCAACAAAGAATGCTTAGCTATCGTTTTTGGATTTCAACACTTTGACCAGTACCTGGCAAGAAGGAAAAAATCCTAGTGGAACCAGATCAAAACCCTCTTTTACAAAACCTATGTATTCAGCACCTTGTCGCCTTTAAAGGATGCTGCTGAGGCTGCTGTGCTATAATCTTGATGTTCAGTGCAAGACAGGCAGTAAGATGTTCCTGGCTGATCACCTCTTTGGAGCCCTAAGTAACAGGAGCAAAGAAGCAGAAAGCTTGATTATAAGTCCACGTGTTTGCAACGGAGCTAGAAAGCCTTAATCCCTTTAACAGTATCAAGCTATCCCCTGAGAGATTAGCCCGGCTACAAGCATGTACAGCTCACGATCCTGTCCTGATGACACTGAAGCCAACTGTTATTACTGCTTGACCAGAAGACAAAGAACAAGTGCCTATACACACTTTTAATCAGTCTGGGTGCCATCTTGAATTTTCAATGAATGATGTCATTCACGGAAAGATCATACACATGGCCAAAATGGCTACCAAAGATGAAAGCTCTGTTGACATTGATTTTGCAGTATGTTCATGTAAAAAGAAATGTTTTTACTTTATATCAAGAGGAATATTTTCCTTTGTCTTTATGGGTATACACCGAATGCAAATATGGCGGACCACTCAGGTGGACCGGGCCGAGTTGCACGAAGTCGAGGCTAGTTAGGCCACGGCTTTTCCCTCTTGTTTTGGTTGTCACGAATGGTTGCACGCGTGCTAACCCAGGACGACATCCCGCTTTTAAAGGGTCGAAGAGTATATCAGAACTGGCCGAGACCAAAATATAGTTGATCCTGATCCTCAAAATGTGTATACAAAGTGCAAAGAACACCGAACGGTGAGTGAAGATAACATTCAGCTTCTGTTAATGCACCGCAACCAAACTATCCTTCGGATGGCTGGTCTGGCGATATAAAATGAATGCCTTTTTTCACGCGTGCCGAGATGAACAATCATACCACAAAGTCAGGGAAAAACATTGATTCAAGCAAAAATTACTCAGTACCGACTAGTGTGCGAAAAGCTACAACGCTTTTGAATGACGAATATTTAAAGAACTTGTCAGCAGCAAGCAATAATACTTATTTCTATTTGCGCTGTCAGTGCCATCACAGCTTTAGAAAAAATGATCCTCCCCACAACTTAAAAGTTGCATTGTGCATTTTTAGTGGAGAGGTCAAGAATGCCTCTTGCTCTTGTGTTGCTGGCCAGGTCGGGTTTTGCAACCATATTTTGGCTCTTTTGTTAAAATTATGCAAGTTTTCTTTGTAGGAGTGTCAAAGTGTGACTGACCTTGAAAACGAAGACGATATGCAGCCAAAACGGAGCTACACATCAACTCTGCAGCAGTGGCATCGCAAGGGAAGAGGAGACTGCATAAATCCACAACCTGTGATGGAAGTGTTGGTGACCAAAATAAGCTTAGAGTTAGACAAACAACCATCATCCAGAGACACTGGTGTGAAATGTCTTTACATGAGGCCCGAAATAGCCTTAAGGGTCAGCAGGCATCTGAATCAAAATTATTGGGACGGTTAAGAGAGCTTAACCTTAAAATGGCTTTATCACAAATTATGACAGCAAAAACTGAGTCAACTACACTTGTCCCGACAACATTTGAAAAAAGTCCTCAAGGATCCTATGCCAGTTACCAACTATCCGTCACTGAAGATAACTTCCAAGTGTTTTGTGACATTTCATCTGTCAACAGGTCAGATTTAGACAATCGTGTTCATGATTCTCAGTTAACTGCTATTCCCAGATTTCCCCTCAGGGCTTCACATGAACAGTTTCAAATACCGACTGAGATTTCTGGAAATGACAGATGCTTACTAGAAAAAAAAACAAGTGGACGTTGATAAGCTAAATAAAGTTGAAAGGAAAACACAGGGACAGTCAACTTGCCAAGAATGGAAGGATGAAAAAAAATTTTGGTTCACTGCCTCAAATTTTGGCCTTATCAGGGAAAGGAAACGAAACCATAGGACCCTAGTAAGAAATCTACTTAACCCAAAACCCTTTTCTTCAAGGTATACAAATCATGGTCTCAAATATGAGCCAGTTGCCCTTGAACAGTACCAGAAGTACATGATGTCAATTCGAAGGCCTGTTAAGGTACTCAAGTCAGGACTTGTTATCAGTCTAGATTCCCCCTACTTGGGTGCTTTGCCTGATGCTAAGGTAATTGATCCAGGATGCAGTGATCCCTTTGGGCTTTCTGAAGTCAAGTGCCCAGAGACAAAATATCTGGTTACTCCCTTGGATGCCAGTTCTGGTTAGTAATTTTTTCATGGAAGAGATTGATGGAAAGCCAAAGCTTAAGAGGACACACAAATATTACCCTCAAGTCCAGGGATTGATGGGAGTAACTGGTGCCAGGTGGTGTGATTTCATTGTATATACCAGCAAGGGAATGAGTATTGAGCGCATTCCATTTAATCCCCAGTTTTGGAATGAGTTAAAAGGAACACTAAAAATGTATTATTTCAAACACTTTTTAGCTTTAGCAGCAAGGGAACCTTAATTCACCCTATACTGCAGTATGTGAAATGAGAAAAATAACTATCACTTGTTAAAATTGAAAGTTAATGTCACTGTTTAATATAGTGTCTATGTACTAGTTATGCCTAGTTTCTATTTAAGGGTCTGTAACATTCTGAGACAATCAGCTGGTACCAGACTGCTTTACTGTGTTCAAGCCAAAATCAAGCCATACACACTGTACAAACATGTTCTGTCTGCAATCATAAAAATGGAGGAACTTTTATGTGATATCTTTTATACAGTCAATTGTTTCAGACCATTACAGAAAAAAGCACTACTAGTGGTAATATTGCTATTTTTCAGGTCAAAAACGTCAAACAGATGATGAAAAAAAAGCAACATTTCATAAATATAATACTGTTTCAGTCTAAATAAGGATATTTTCCAAATTTCTTGAGCTTAAAAAAGTTTAGAAAGTTGCACAAACTTATAGTTTGTTTTAACATATACATGTAAATAAGCTAATGGTTACTGTTCATTGTACAATAATTTGTTTAAACCTTTAAAGAAAACTTGAGATGGTGACGCATTAGTGTTCTGTCAATTTTTGTGACTTTCAACAACAAATTACAATGTGAATCAAGGACAAAAATATTTGCCATACTTATCCGGAAATAAGCGGTTCCTGAATATTGCACAGAAAAGCACACACTCCACATCTGGTTAACGACTCTGAATAAACTTAATGGTACAACTCTCTGCCAGATACGGAAGTTCTTAATCTTGTGTACTGCCCTTTCCACATGAATCCTTAGACTTGCAATTTGCTGTGTCCGCACTACATCTTCTGCTGACATTTTGCTGTCTCCTAAGAGAAATGGTGGGATGTTAAGGGTAACACTCAAGGGCAAAATATCTTGAATCTGAAATCCTTTGTCAGCCATGACTGAGTCACCATCATCAAATGCTTGTGACAGTAGCCCACTTCGCACAACAATTTCCCTGTCGGAAATACTGCCTTTGTATAATTGGCTCTCAAAGTGATGGCACCACTTGGAGAAATTCCAACTAGTCCTTTTAATGTCACATGATTCTTGTAGGAGCTGAATAGTTCGGAATTTAAAAGTAGACTTCTTGGCATTTCACAAAACACTTCTGTACAGTCTGACTCTTGTAGTGGGGAATTTCTCCTTAAAATCAAGAGGCATGGTTTGTTGTACAACAGCTTTAGAAGGCCAAATGCAGATTTGTCCAAACTTCAAGTACATGAAATTAATCCACTGGATAAAAATTCTGCTCACTTTTGATTGTGCCACACCATATAAGTTGGCTAGATGTCGCTCAGAAAATCCTCTCCTTAAGCGGCAAAAAACAATAAAAAATTCCTCCAAAAGCCTAAGCTTTCAGCAGCATCCTTTCTTGGTTGTCGGCGCATTTTCCTCCTCGTCAGATTCAGAGTTGTAAAACTCCTCAGGAACGTCTGAGCTGATCCTGGAGCGAATGTTTTCACAATCCTCACTAGGATTCAAAAATTCAAAAATAGTTATGAGTGGCATAATTGGGAAGGCCAGTATAAAAATTAACATCCGTATCGGACTGGAAGCAATCAAGACAAAATAAACGGGAAGACATTGCCTCCTGGTGCTGTTCGTTTTCGGTAATCTTTCTTTGCAGTTCCTCGTTCTTCTTTCTAAGGATCGCAAGCTCCTTTTCAGATGGTTAAAGTCTAGCCTCTAGATCCCCTACTTTCTTTCTTTGATCCATTTCCACATTACTCTCAACGCTAATATCGGGCTCATTTGTTTCGTTGCCTCCACTTGTACTGGGAAACGCTGAAGACGCGATGTTGATTTCAGAAGAAGTGTCGGATGTAAACAAGTGCTTCTCCGAAGACAAGGGAATCGGCAAAGGCAGCCTTTCAGTTGGTGCTTTTCTTTTCCTTGGGGATGGAACAGACCAAGCAAATCTTGATGGTACATGTTCATCCACAAGATAAGTTTGTCCAGCGAGCGACTTTCTAAGACCTTCTCGTCTAAAATGCAGAGAGCAAACTTTCGTGTCTCGAGTGATCTGCCAGTTCTTTCCTTCGTCTCGTTGGAGATTTTACACCTTTTTGGTTACATTCCGGGACACAGCAATGAGCAGACATTGCGAAAATGGCTGTCAATATGCTCAATGTTTGTAAGTTTTCTACCGATGTGTTGTCAAAACAAAACACATCGAGGCCTAACTAGCCTTGACTTCGTGCAGCTCGCCCCGGTCCGCCCGAGTGGTCGCCATATTTGTATTCGGTGTACGTTATCGAAACTTTAAAGCTTTGTGCAAAGATATTCCTGGATCGATGATATTGAAGGCAAATGAGAGCTGATTCAAATGCCAAACAAAAAATGCGAATTAAAGTTTTGGCTTAATTGTCGTGCCTTACATAAACAGACAGAGCTGAACTTCTTCCCAGGTAACCAATGGTTTTCATACTTTTTCACCTTTTTTGTGCAGGCCTTTATTTAAAAAGCTGAAAGCGATTACCGCTCGTGGGATACTTAGAATATCTATGAGATATTAATAAAAGCTAATTTAATTGAAAGCATTTTCATGTTGCCATTATGATCCTTTCAAAATGTACGATAATGCTATCTCGATAAAAAGTTTATGCTTATCATCAGCAGTGCTTTGTTATGTATAGGTTTTAGGGTAAGAAAGAAATAGGATAAAAACGTTTATACTCCAGTCGACCTTTGCACGGAATAATTTTTCACTCTGGGGAGGTGTAGCTCAGTAATCCAGAAAGCTGCCATCAGCTCAATTCCTGGTTAGAGATGTAGCCACTAAAGAGAGCTGGAGCAGGGACGCATCAATTCTTCCAAAGCACTTTACTTACATTTACATTGTTGAAAAAGCAATGAAAAAATCCGGAGCTAGGACTCGAAAGCAAAAAGCTATCTGAAAGCTATGTCAAAAACAGCCTAGCAAAGGGATACAAATTTTTATTTGAAAATGACTGTCACGACGATCATTGTAGGCTTATATGGACAATAAACTCATGAAGAGGGGAGTGCTTTAAATCACTGAGGAAGAATGAAAGGCCTCAAAATGTTAACAGTTGTAATAAATGCTCTTGTACAGCAGAGGAAATGGTTACTGTAATCACATGTTTTTATAATGTGTTTGAATTCACCAAATTCCCAAGAACTGGAATGTGCACAACTCCCAACAGTAGTACAAACCAAGGACCTCGGGTACGAACCCTAATCCATGTAATGTATTTAAGGCATACAATGTCATCAATCCTTTTTATTGGGAGAAATGCTCAGGGTGTCCCTTGTATGCAGCCAGGCAACATACTGTCCAAAATAAAGAGAGGGCAAATTAGTTCTTTCATTCACTAAAGACAATTAACTGTCCTGCAATAGTTTCAGCTAATAAACTGGACACAAGGTTCTGTGTAGTGAGTTAAACATCTCTCTCTAACGGAGGCAAACGTCAGTGTTGTGACCACTATTCCATTTTGCCAAGACCTAGAGCTTTTGATGGCTCCTTTCCTGAATTTCCAATTGACACTGACACATTGGCTTGAGTGGGATTGCAAATGCCCCTTTTTTCAGGAGGACTAATCTATAAGTTTTTTAAAAAATCCTAATCCATCCTTAACTGAGAATCAATATGTCTGCGCAAAAATACGTTGTGGTTTAAAAGTAAAAGGTTCAAGTTAACTACCTGTAATTTGCACTTGTTTGCGAATGGAAACTCAACATCTCTCACTGCAAACAAGGCTTGTTCAAAATAATCTCGTGTCACAGAATGATGTTTCTAATAATCTTGAATGGTAAATTGGTATTAAGCAGCAACTAGATATGCTGAGTACATGAAAAGCATTGGTTTAGCATGTATACTTACATGTACATACACATTCATATAATTTCAGGTCTTAGAGTGTGGTGTTGTCATATCAAGCACAATGCCATTGTTGGCTGCTTAACCAAACCAAAGGATGACAGATAAATATTAAGTTCTGTTTATTAGAAATCAAATGCCCTTTCACATTATGATATTTGACACCTGAGAAGGCTTGTTCTGATCCAAGGTTTTATTGTCACATAGTTAAAGGTAAGCCTGAGCTCAAAAGGGACGACCTCTTTTAGGGTAATTGGGTTGGGCAGGATTAAAGTGGTGCTGTCTTCAATATTCTTTAAAAAAAGGCTGGTTACATTTCACTTAATATTAGCAGTTTTTACCTTTCACCTTTAGTACTAAAATTTCAGATTCTGTTCAGAAATTTCAGCGTCAGATTCGTGTAAGCTGTGTCACTCAGCATCATTTGGCTCAACACACACCTCACTCCTGTGGTGTTTACCATATTTGGTTTCCCTCCAATCAGATCCTTGTTCAACTTCATGTTATTTTGAATGTTAGGGATAAGGTATGGCTTGTGTACAGAGCATCATCGATCGAGGGGAGGGTGCACGTTTTCAAAAGCTACCGACCACTATTAAAAGACAATACAATACTCCCGAACTCATCCCTAAATTGAAAGGAACAGACAATTGTATGTTTCTGCACCTAGCAAAAAAGCAATATTTGAGAGATAAATATAGTGTCACGAATTAGAACCCACACACAAAAAGACTGAGTTACACACCTTTAATGTCGAGTACTTCTCCCTTTTAATTTGCTTAAGCCGTGCTTGCTTTTATGTCACATTTCTTGGTGTTGTGTTTGTTATCAAATATATCCCCGTATGACTTGCAAAGACGAAACCACACAACTACGATTTTTTTAGCCTGGTAAAAGGATTCGCTGGTATTTGCTAATGTTTATAAAGGAAAAGAATGGAATAAAGCAACTCATAATGGTCTGACTTTGCCTCTTCGTCCTCACATAGTACTGTCACGTGAGTCAAAACTCAAAGATGGCGGCTGAAGTCTTTCCGCGAATGACATCATAAATTAAAAATTCAAGATGGTGCCCAGACTTATTAAAAGCATGTATCCCGATAAGAGTGCTGGTGCTATGGAGACAAGATTACAGTACACAATGGAATGCTTGTTAGGAGTCACAAGGTGATCATCCCCAAGCTCCTGTGAGAAAAGATCCTAAGCAAACTCCATTCAAGCCATTTAGGAACTGAGTCATGTCTAAGGAAAGCTAGAGACATGGCCCAGCATGAGCGATCAAGTCAGGGGTCTGGTAAGTAATTGTGAGATATCAGCAGAATTCCAAGCACGCAATCAAATTCAACCCCTACAGACACATGAAATTGCTGAGAGACCATAGAGCAGAGTAGCTGCTGATCTGTTCACACTTTACAGCAAGAACTACATTTGTCCTTGCAGATTGCTATAGACTTCGTAGAAGTCAGCGAGCTACCAGACAATACTTCAGAAACCATAATCCAGTTCTTCTGAGAGCAGTCTGGCCGAAACAGCATTCCCAATTGTTTAATGGCAATCATCAAGAGTTCACACAGTTCGCCACCAACTGGGAGTTTAAGCATGTAACCTCATCACCACATTACCCCAAATCACACAGCAAAACGGAATCAGAGGTTTAAGTTGCCAACACCTTAATCAAGAAAGCTTTCAAAGATGGTAGAGACCTATGGTTTGCACTCTTGGACTATCGTAACACCCCCACAAAAGGTATGGATTCCAGTCCTGTCCAGCGCCTAATGTCCCAAAGAACCCGAACGTTATTACCAACAGCCACTAGCCTTCTTCATACAAAAGTTGGGGAACGAGTTCAGGATAAGATCAAAGATAAGAAGCAGAAGGGCAAATACTAACATGACCGCAGAGCCAGGGCGCTCCCAGAAATTGAAGTTGGACAGGAAGTAAGGACTGCACCTCTATCTAGTTAAGACACCTCAGGAAACACTGTGTAAAAATAGCAAAAGCCTGAAGCCAGCACCATGATCATGATCTGGATTGACAACTGGTTCAGATTCACCATCACTGTCACAGTCAAAGGACAAGAACCACCATGTTCAACAGAAGACCTGCAAGCTGAGCCAGCTGCCTCACCACAACTCAACAAGGCCCGCCACAACATCGTCCATTTGTCATCAAAGCCAGTTATAGTACAGCCCGCTCCGAAAGTCCTTAGGACCAGAACCAGGATAGTGAAACCACCCAGAGGATATCAGGACTTTGCAAAGGCTTAGACACATGTTTGAACATAACTCAGTTTTATGTTAACTTCATTCACTTTACATTATTCAGTGTTCTTAAGGGCAAAATTAATTTATGCCTTGCGACATTGGCCCTTTTCAATTGTATTAGGAAATACATACATTTAGAAGCTTTCTTTATGATTTGATCAATGTGCACATTCCATGTAAGGTTGTTGGAGATCGTAACACCTAGTAATTTGGCGCTTTCAACACATTCTAGCTCTTGGTTATTTACTACTATAGGCGCGAGTTGTGGCTTGTTCTTTGCAATGAAATCCTACGCTCTTTACATTTTTCACTGTTTAGTTTTACTCTATTCTCAAAAGACCACTGCACGACAGTATCTGCAATCAATTGGGAATTGCTACTGGCTCCTTTCACAACGATCTCGGAAGTAGTTGTATCATCAACATACTTCCAGATATTGCCTGCATTACTGATTTCTTTAAAGTAGTTCCCCTAACATACTTCATCCATTGACAAACATTAACAACATAAGCCACCGTCATTATATAAGGAAGCACAGTCTTCTTCATGCATTTCTGAGTTACACCACAAGCTACTGTTTGGTTTTGACTTTCAGCAGTCTTCCAATGGATAGCAACTTCATAACCTTTTCAAGTACGTTTCATCGCAATATACAGAAAAAGCACACCTCGTTTCAAGAAGTATCTAAAGAACAGTTTCAGGAAATGCAACATCATTAAGAACTGTGAAGCCTTAATTATCGGACAAGAGACCTCAAACTTCCCAATAGTGACAGAAAAGTATATTTCTACAATCTGGCTCACATAAAGAGAAACCCTCAAACAAAATATTTTAGTCAGAGAGACTGCTTGTGGTCCTACAAAAAACGTTTCTTGGGGACAAGGAAGAAAGGTTAATGCTGGATTGGCTAATTACTGACAGGGCAACGTTCCTCGGGAAAAGCGAGCACCACAATCCTCAGCCCATCAAAGACAACTAACACAAATACATGTTTCTATTTGATGCAAGAAGAGCAGTGCAAAATTCAAGACAGCACTGAAATATTTAAGGTTTCCAACGGAAATCTGAGCAAAAGCAACAAGATTATGCAAAAACTAACCATGAGCCCCCATGTTGTTAGCCAAGCTTGGTCATGACAAAATAACGGTCATGAAGTCGTTTTCGAAATCTTTTGTGCCTTTAGCTGGATTTTTTTGTGAATCCTAATGAACGAGTTCTATTTAAATGTGCCAGATGTATTTGTGAGAGTTTAAAAGAGATGTCTGGCATGACAGCAAACACCACAAGGTATATTAAATAGCAATTACTGGCAAAAGCTCCACAACGCTTGAGCAACGCTAACATTGTATTAATGTGATGTTTGCATCAGTTGAGCTTCAATGGTAAAGTTCTGTCACACAAGGAAGGTATAACTTTACATCAGGTAGCCCTGTTTTCTTACAGGCCTGAAATATAACTCTGTTACATTTTGCTCAGCACAACTGTGGAAACCAACTTTTAAGTCTTGTACTGTTCGTATATAGAATGATATACTTTGTTTTTCAACCTCCAGGATTGTTCCCTGGCCAGTGTATCATTAACTCTTAAGGGCCATTTCTTTAACTCAATAAAGGAAGTATTGGGCAATTGACTCTATATACCTGAACGCTCAAAGAGGATTTGAAGGGAATCCCCTATATTTAGGAGGGAAAACTCTGGGCAGCCACGATTTTTTTGGTGCACTGCCTCGCGCACAAGAGAGCTCCGCTATAATGTCCATCTAGGCTAGTTTTATAGTTAATGTTTATCAAGGCTAGTTTCTTTCGGATTGTGTACTGTTATTTTAGAATTAGTTTTATTCCAGTGTCCCCAATTAGTAGAGGGTTTTTACCCTCAGCTAAATACTATATTGACACTTCAATAAGGTCATGATTATGATGATGATGATGATGACGACCATACAACATATAGATTTTGTACTTATCTGAGTAATGGATTAAGTGATATAGCGAGGGTCAGGAATTTTTTAATGTAATTATAATTTGCGATGTAAATAGCTCACAATAATAATGTCACCCATTTTCACCTTGGTCGCCACTAGTATTTCTCATTTTCTCACCACCACTTTATAATTTTCTTGTTTTTCTTCCATCGAAATTGGTCTCCCTTGTTATTTATTTCTCATTCTAGCTCTTTCCCTGTTACCCAAGTTCATGTAGGCATTAAAATTTAGTGGAAAGAAAGACGTTTTTTTCTCTTTTAAAGTCTGGGCAGCCATGTGATTTACCACCAAAACAAGCAGCGTGCTTGAAATGCAAATTTTTTTCTCAGTTATGACATACTCTTCCCCTGATGGACTGACTCCTGACACCCTTCCACGTCCCCCAGAGTCTAAGCGGACGGGAAGTCAGACTGACGTCACAACCAGATTTCCTCAGATGGATAGATTACAAAATTTTCTTAGCTATGGGGCTCCACTCAAGTGCAGAAAAGCGCCTGCATGAAGCTCAGATATTATTACACCACAAAAAGCAAAAAACACGAGACAACCTTTAGGAAGAACAATGAAAGAGCAAAACTTACAAAGCGGCATAGCAAGGTTGCATTCACGGAATTCATAAGGAAATGTGAAGCCTCTAAAGTTGGGCCAAGTATGCGAGCTGCCCTGACAACCACACCACTTACAGGGAATGGGTATGGGTACTTTCTATCCATCATAGGCAGAGAAAAACATCCTGTGCAAGGCTGCCTGGCTTACCGACTCCGAGAATTATTGCAAAAGAGCATGCTTGTCTGATGTTAATGTTTCCAGAGCATAAAGTAACCTCTGTGAATTAAAAAGTTTAAAAACACACAGGAATGAAAAACTGCAGCTTCTATGCACTAGCATTTGCAGCACATTTGTGCAACGGCCTTGACCCAGTGAACAAAAGGTATGACCAAAACTCTTTGCACAGCCACTACCTCAGCTGCATTGAAAGCAGGGCGATAAGCCAAAACTATGTGAAGAAAGCCTCTACACTTGCCAACAAGACGCAAATTGCAACTTACTGCACCTGCAGACTACCAAATGATAAAAACGAATATGTGGAGTGCTTAAAATGCAGAGTAGTATCATCCTATATGTGTTACCATACCAGCATCGGTATTTCATACCAACTTCCAGCAAAAACTGGAGATGTGACAAGTGCAAAGAAGCCGCAGGAAAACTTAGAGAAGATGAATATCAGACACTTCACTTTCTTTAAAGAACTACTAAGACATTAAGTGGACAAATAACACTTTCAAGGTAACAGGTCATTTAGCCTCATCTTTTAATCTAGCCCTGGATATTTGTGAGGGATACAAGCTCCAAAGCTGCCGAGATAGACAGTTGGCACTGCGACACCTAGTCACCTCAAATGTTTGGAAGTAAAGGACAAAACAAAATCAAACTTGTCTCACGGAACTCAGATCTTTTCGTCATCAAGCATAAGCAAATTACTAGCCCTTAATTAAGGCCCAAAGGGCTCCTCTAGAGCAAAAGATAATATTTGCTGATACAATCACAGAACAAGAGAACACCCTCACAAAGCTAAAGCTTTAACAAGCACTAAGTGAGACACTCACCAGGGAACCAGTTTATCAAGTAGTGTTAAATGTGAGAGATGAAAACAACAAGGATGAGTCGCTTTCACAGGTGGTGACCTAGGGCTTAGGAAGAATCACAGACAGTGTTTTGTGCATACAAAAACCTCTCAAACGACAAAGTCCTCAGCAAGTGCCATGCAAACATAAGTTTCTGTCAAACAATCTCTATCAGAGATGGAGTAGCACAAGTCTCTTAAACCCAGCCTTCAACGTCCGTTACGCAGTCATCAAGTTTGTAGCACAATGTTTAAAGTCTGTCGGACATGGCTTTCGGTTCTCAACACCAAAAGTGATCATGAATATGGTCTGTTTCTTCATACTCAATCCCAAGTTTTATGGGTTTTTTTTTTTTACGGGGGTGTGAATAGTTCCTTGACTGCTTTTCAGCAATAACTGTTTTCCAAGATTTGTAAACAGTTGGTTCTGTGCTTATTAGAACGGACTGCATTCTTGAAAAAGAAAACAAGTTTGAACGAGGATGGATGATCCTCTGATAACTGACAGATTTTTTAAAAGCAGTAAACAACCACATATATAAGAACAAATGGATCGAGAACATCAAACTGAAATTTGGCCCACAAAACATCATATATATTAGAACCAGTTCAGTCTGATAAATTAAACATGTTATTAAATAATAAGGGGCAGGGTGTCAGAATAAGAAAGCAATGTAACTATAGTTGCTGCTGGACAGTTACAAAACTATAACATTTGCCTGGGTGTCTTTAGGATGCTTGATTACTTACTTATTTATTCATAATAAAATATGCTAACTAAACCTCTATTAACATGTTATGTGTAACATTTCTGAAACAAAGTTTAAGAACATATTAATAACATCTTCAGGCTGATTTCTCACTAAGCACCAGATTTACTAGATCAGCCTGAACACGAAATCATGTGTTCTTATATGCTGGTGTTTACTGTATGGCATTTACACTAATAGTTTCTTATTTTTGTTCTATGCAAGAGATTGTCTGAATGTAACATAGAAATGAAGATATATGTACCACTACTGCCAGTGATCATGTTGTAGCCAAAGAACCAAACAATTGTGAAGCAGTTGTTCCAGTGGGGCAGTTTGATGACGATTTTGCTCTTACTGGTGGAAACACTGCCATTTCAAGTCAGGGAGAAGAGGAAAGTCATTTTGTAAGCACCATGGTTGACAAAGGAACACAAAGGCCAATGATGCCGATGTTTCCGTGCAAGAATCAAGGTTACAGAAGGAAAACAGAAACGAGAGCAGACATAATCAAAATTGTGAAAGACACAAATGAAATTTGTCTTCTCTGTCCCTGGTGATCAGAGTGACAGACAGACAGTACACAGCAAAAAAATGGCACTCTACGTTTGGTTTCTCTAGAGGGTTCATTGGACCCAACATTGCTGTCACTGGTGAAAGAATATCAAGAGTCTGCTGTCAAAGAAAAAAAACAAGAAAAAAGGAACAGAATGGCAAAATAATTTCTACTGGCAATTCCTTGAAAACTCCAGAATAACACAGACTGGAGAGAAAACACCAGAAGACGCACTTCAAAAGCAGAACTGAAGCAACCAGCTGTGTTGGAGGCTGCCTTCCCAAGCAGATCACTGAAGACACCTGTTTTCCACTGTTGCTACAGACTATCCATACCATTTTTTACAGGGGGTCTTTCACTGTTCATCCGAAACAGTTACCACAGTATAAGTCCACTCTAGTCTGTTTCGCCGTGGCAAGACAAAAGAGAACTTGACCACCAGACATTGTTGGTACCACGGATGCCAATCTCTATTTCAGATTGGAAGTAACATATTTTTTCAGTTACACTGTATAAGGCGCACTCCATTATAAGACGAAATCCAAACTTTTAAAAGCAAATTTTCCAAGTACAAAAACTGAAAATTAAGCCAAAATACCTGGCTATAAGATGCAGCGGTAATTTTTGGTGATGTTTCCTTTAACTACAACAACACAATTTCCAACGACACTAATTATGGCCATTCACCTATGTGAACAAAAGCGAAAAAGGTTATATACTTTGATCAAAAGTGAACAAATCACACCAATCAGCACAAAAATCATTGTTTTCTAAAGCTGTGAATACTTAGGGAATCCTTATTGGTTCCATAAACAAGTCAGCTGTCTTGCTTATGGCATTGACCAGCTTCATATCATCTGTAAGTACAGCTTGGAGATTAATTCTGTGAGGATATGCGGGATCTCCATACACACACATTGGCTCATGTATTGTTGAGTAGGCATGTTGCTCCAAGCCATGCAACAAACCGGAATGAGCTACCATTCCATTAACTGAGAATGGTTGCTGTAAATAAAGTTCAGAACACAGTACGTGATCACACAAATGACAGGCACCGGTCTTCCAAACAACTGGATCATATCTCAGTATCTAATGGACAAGGAAAGTGCATAAGAAGCATACACAACCATGATTTCCTCTCTTTTTTATCATGAAACGATTATGCTTTTGCAGATGTTGTAAGATTATCCAGTAGTTAAACCGTCTGTACATGTTGAGATTGAAATCATGAGGGCTTTATGGATGAGAGTGTCTACTTTTTTACCTAAAAATTACCTAAAAAAAGAAAAATGAGTTCCTCCTCTCAAAGATTTCTCCGTATGGCAGTTTTGAAATTTCAACCTAGCTTGCATAGCAGGCATTTGGAAGTAGTAGGCGCAAGAAAGAACAGGCGCGCAAGAAGGAGACACAAGGGAAGAGGGAGAGCCTGCCCAGAAGGCCTACGAAAATTCTCTCCCACCCCCAATCTAACTAGGGTATCTAAAAGATAGTAATGCTGCGGCACATTCTGTTGATACTGGCATTACTTAGGCAGTGAGACTTAAACGAATCGAAAATGACATTAAATGACCTATTTACATGTTGGAAAGAGTAACAATTACTATCAGTCTATAAAAAGAACTCATGGGAACGTTGTTTAGAAAATGATCAAGTGGTTATCAACTCTGGTTTTCCCACAGTAAATTGTAGAAAATGATAGAAGTTCAGATTGTTTATCTGGCTATATATTTCTATATATTTAATATACGGTGTACTGTCTTTTCTCTGGAAACAAAACATTTTTCTTGCTGTTCATTGCACTTTATTAAATAACAGTTATTTATGTATATATTTATAGAAAACAACAACATGAAAAACGAGGAAAAAAAGAAAGAAGGAAAAAAAAAAGAGTGGAGTAACACCTGAACCCGGCACTCAACGCGACTACACTTAACCACTACACTTCAGAGGCTGATTATGCGATTTCGGGGAAAGTCTTCAATTTAATGTCTTTTCCATCGGGTGAAACCGCCATTACCAGTAAAAGAACAATGAAAATGCATATTCCATGGCAATGAATGAATGAAAGAACAGAATTATGCTTTACAAAACACCGATACACATCCTTGTCAGCAAAGTAGGACGCAAAACAGATGTTTTGTTATCTCGATTTGCGCTGTTATTTTGAAGCTAATAGTCAAAATCACATCCATTTTCGGCTCATACAGGTTCTTAAGAATAGCATGGCATGACATTTTCTCACTTTCACATCACCTTCTAGCAAGCTGGAATTTGTATATCTCCCGTGTTGCTGAGTCAAAGAGCAAATGCTCATCTTCTCGTCAAGTTTAACGCGCGCCTGAACGAGTAAAAGGCTTTTGAAATCCAATCCCCAAGATAACCATTGTACTCATCTGAAAGACTCCTGCGTGTCTTAAATTTGGTAAGATTTCTAACTGAGCAGTAGAAAATTTGCGACAAAGAAACTCTGAGTCTGGGCAGCAACGATGCATGCTCTCAACCACCGAATTTCCTCTTGTTGAAATTTGAGTTGTTTGTGCAATGCATTGTGGTTAAAAATGTGGGTAAGTGTACAATGCATTGTGGTAAAAAGTGATGAATTCGAGAATTCGTCGCCCCTTTATATATTTCCTTTAAATCCTGATTATGTTGCTACTTCGCTTCACTCCGCAGCAATTACCTGGCAGCCGCTGTGTGATCCGTCAAAAACAAAGAGTGATCTCACACAAACAAAGAGTGCCAACAAAAAGCATTGTACATTTCATCCTTGGTCTAAATAATCATATCTGTTATTAAGATCAGATGGTTTATCTGATTATAGAGTAATGGAGCAATAAAATGATGGTTATCACACAGCTTTATATCTTTTTTAACCATGGGCACAACAAATAGGAAAGAACAAAGTCAAAAATAGGTAGCTTTTAGAATACATACTGTGTATTATAAAAAGCTAAATATTGTTCTCTGAGCTAACTCGGTCACAACTGTACACACAACAATGACTACAGCATATGTGGAAAATGATCATTGCTGTTACTGCACTAAGTGGCAGCGGTTTTTGGATCAGACATGTCTTACTAAGTGGACCCAAACTTCAGAACACATGCAAACTGTACCAAGACATTTTCTGCTGCGGTAACAGACCTCAGGTCACCGCCGAACCAATAATACAGTAGTCAATGGTTTTTCAAAATCATGCCCCTGGTAAGTGTTTTTTCCCATCAATCCTGTCCAAGTTTTGATGGTAGGCATTCCAACGACAACACAAGCCACCAAGTTCTAATGAGCAAAGAATATTTCCTCTCATCTTCATGATTCAACAAATCTTTTGTCTCTCCCCACTTCTTCTAAGGTATATCTGACGTCAATTCTTTCCTTCGTGAATACCCTTTGAACACTCCAACTTTTCTTTGAGGTTACCGCCACATAGTCCCATTAAAGGCCCATGTTCACCCAAGATGCATTGGGCACCCTGTACTCCAGAAAAAAACATTTCGCGTAGTTGAAAATTGCTGCCTTCAGTGTGTAGAGTCAATCTTTGTTAATCTCCCACAGTTCGCTAAATACCACAGGCATGCTCAAGTTCCTGTTTGCACAGATCACTCCTTAAGCAGCATACTCAGGACCTAACCAGTTTGTCTGTTGCACAGGCCACTTAATCATCAAGCAGCATCTCCACTACATGCCCAGTTGGGGTCCTGTAGCACAGACCACTTAACCTGCTGGCTGCTAGGTGTTGTCCAAAAATACTTTTATTGTTAGCAGAGCTCCACGCGTGCGTGGGCGGAGCCCCATAGCTTAGTAAATCTACCCATCCCTGAAAATTTGGTAATCACGTGACCGTACACCGACCACCCGTCGTCCGTCCGCACCACAGGACAACCAATGTTTACTTTCACACTTTCTAACTGCTTCGGGAGCCCAGGAGGAAACTTATTGCACATCAATGTGGTGATCAATTGACAGCTGTCAAAACAAGGTATCTGCTGACCAGTATCACCTGATCGTATCGCGGGCTCAGGTGTCGACCCATCGAGGTCGAGTACTTTTTTGAAGTTATCCGCTGACAAGTTACTGGTTTTCAGATGTTTGCAGGCTCAAGTTTATTATTTTTTTAAAATTTATATGAAATATGCTGTGTTTATATCATGATGGCCCTGCACTATTAAGAGTTTGATTTCAAACTAACCATGGATGCGGAAATTCAGCAAGTTCTTTAAAAATATAGGCGGGGAAGACCTTTTCTTACCTAGGTCACGCGTTGGTCACGGTCTACGCTCAATTTTTATGCTCTGATTGGTTAAAATTTGACAGGTGAGTTCATGCAGAAAATTAATGCAGTATCTTAAAATTTGTTTTTCTTTGACAGCTGAAGCTGACAGAGTTTTGTGTCAACTTGTGATGTTTTTAACTCTCTTTTTCCACTGGATGTACAAAATGAAATACAGCTGCTATTAAGTCTCTTATTCATGGCTAGTTTGTTCATTGGTTTTTTGGTTGAGAGATGCGTCGCTTGTCAAAGTTGGAAATCCGATTTCGGATGGCATCGTTTTCGTTTTTCACCTTGCTTGATGCGTATTAAGGAGATTCAAAATTCTCAAGCGATTCTTGCGTTACTTGACAGCTTTCAGGGGCTGCATCTCGAATGGTAAGCCTGAGTAATGGCTGCTTTTGAAGTTTGTTTTTTTATATCTAACTTCATGTAGTCGAGCACAATTTATGCGGCAAGTTTATGTACATTTGTAAGATTTGAGACAATGAACCGACCTAATATCAGGTTTGCAGGGTTTGATATAAGCTTACAGAACTTTAAAAAGCCTTTAGATATATTTTCTCTCCGCAAATAGAAAGAAAACGTTCCGAAGAATATTTAATTATAAATTTGGCTGTAGAAAGAAACCTTTGAGCGATTTTCTTGCCTCGACGCCGACGCCGGCTTAAAACATAAACTTATTAAGCTTTAAGACTCAGGATTTTTCGAAACACTTTAATACTTATCTTCGTGAATGAAAATTGTTGTCGCCGTAAATGTTTAACAGAATTATATTTCTTTCAGTGATTGTTAGTAGTCTCTCTTGCAATTTTAATCGCTGTGCTGTTTGTTTTCAGTCGTTCATGAACATCGCTTGCAGGAGTTATCTTTTTGCCGCCGGTATCAAACACTTTTCAAGATTACACATCGTTATAAAACCCTTAAATAAATAAATAAAATAAATAAATTATTTATGCTGAAGCATAACTCTATTAATGTTCAATGCAAATTTGGCGCTCGTTAAAAGTGAGAACTGGCTGGCCGTATAGGTGATTTTGGAAATTTTTTTAACGGTTTCACTAAAAGCCCACAATTGATCGTCCTGAATATTGATTGAGTGCAATTTGTCTTGAAAAATTGTGAAATACTGCATTCTGTCGAAGGTCTGTATGATAAATAGTACTGTTTCACCTCAGATGTGATGTGTAAAAAGTATAAAAGGTTGGTTTACACATCCCCGGATTTGTTTTGCAAGATTTTGTAAAGTAAACTTGTCGAAAGCAAAAAATTTGCCCTGATTTGTTTTCCAAGAATTTGTTTTCCAGGTATAATCCACTGTGATCAAGAGCCATTACGGCTCTTGAATGTGATCGAAGATGATTGCTATTTTTGGGTGTTTTATATGGCTATCAACTGGATGAAAGATGTTTCACTCTAAAATCACTTAGCCTTTCCCTCAAAAGTCATATGAATTTCCCCTTAAGTTAACTGATTTGTTGATTACAAGTTCATTGTTTGATTTAAATAATCAATTTTTTAATGGGAGCTTCGCTTTTAGCCCTGGCTAAATATATATATTATTTTTTAATGCAAACACAACATCCCTTTTACTCGGCCCAGTCCTTCTCAACCATGAACGTATGACAGCCACCATTAAAACCCATTTCACCTCAAAAATTGTTTAAAAAGATGCACTCTGCCTAAAAAATTACTTCTGGTGCAGTAATGCCTCATTGCGATATAACTGACAATGCCACCATGATTTAAACCAAAAAAAGTGGAAAATCAAAGGCCTGGGTTTGTTCAAAGAGCCATCACTCTAAAGGTTAGTCAACACATTCAATTCCTGCTGTACACAGAAAATTATTTTCCCTAACTCAAAGAGTTATTCTGATGAGAATACCAATACCATAATGGTGGAGTTGATGAAACAATAGCTAGGGATGGATGTTGACAACACTCTTCAAGTTTACACAACACAACTTGAAAACATCTATCATACAAAAGGGAAAAATTCACAGAAATTGCAAATAAAATTGGCAAAATCTGTGGAACTGTGGAACTGACTAACAATGCAATTTTTGTGAAAATTGTGAAAAGTTGGAAAATTTGCAAAAATCTGATTTTCTGATTTTTGGAAGGACTGTTACTTCACATGGAGTCAAGTATTGTGTGTATTGTGTGTATTGTAGCAAAGTAAAAAAACCTTCACAGAGTACATGTATATCGTTATCAGACATAAGGTAAGCGTTATTTGTTAAATCGAACTTCTCAATGAAAGTGATTCCTTTACATGTTTGTAAGAACAAGAGATATCTCCCATCATGAAGTTGTAAGACAGGAAAAGAAGACCACACCCATCTGCATTGTCTTTAACTCTAGTTTTCTTAGTCTTTACCAAAGAAAACAAGGTAGCAGTGGCTGGAGATAATTTATTTCCACAATGTACATGTACCATATAGTACTTATACCTGAAACAGATCATTCTTCTGTTTTCTATCAGAACTGAAAGGTTTCTGGACTTACTGGCCATGGCTCAAAAAAATGCTGCTTAAAGTGTAAAAATTTTCTCTGGATAGGTTCATTTTTCTGGATTCGAGCCTTGCCCCCAAGGAGCTCCAAGGAACATCATCCTGACTGTTCAAACTTGCATTCCCCAGTTCTCACAGAAACAAAGACAACACTCAGGGCTCAAAATAACGGCAAGTCAACGGACAATATGCGGTCTGATTGGGGAGTTGACAGGTAATTTCTTTGTCTTTTTCACGGCTACAGGTGTTTAGAGGCATAACATTTACATATAGTTGTGTACAGTGATGCAGCTGTTTAAGGGTTCATATTTTAGTGTGGATGCTGCTTCAAGACATTTCTGACCTAATTTAGCTATTGTGAACGGAACAATATACATATTTCATAATTCATGAGTTCTGTTTCACCTGCTTCAAGGCAGAGTATACTAAATCATATATTTCCAAAGTCTTTCAAATGAAACAATAATTAATATTAAGATATCGACTTTAATTTAAAAAGTATACAGCCTATATATGTGGTTTTACAAGTTTGAAAGCCAGCTTATTTTTTTGAAAGCTGTACTGAGCAAGTTAATCCTGTAAACAAGCTTTATACTCTTGTTTACAAAGTTCAACATACCGTTTTTGTCCCAGCAGAAAAAAAAAACATGAATTAAGTGGACAACATGGTACATGCTTTACTTAAGAGTTATTATAGTTATTGAAATGTATTCTATTTAGTAAAGATGCATACCGGTAACTTAAGTAAAAACAATAGCATTAGGGAATAAAACTGCAACGACCTAGTTGACAAAATCATTGGATATTGTTTTATTGAGTGGAATAATGTGATACGAGAAGAAATATATTTTGGCAGTTTGATAATTTTCTTGGAAGTAAAATTACTTAAAGTTAAGGTATCAACCTTAAAGTTGCATGAAGCATAATATAATTACAGATGTTGTAAAGCCAAGGCGATTTCTAAAATCGTTTGAGAAAATTTCCTTGTATACAATTTGCATTCTTTCATGTATGAATTGTAATAGAGACAAAGTCCAACATCTTCACGTGCAAATTGTGCGCACGAGTTATTTTTATAATCCTGCTTACTGGATTACTGTATGATTCAAATTCCCTCACATATGTACCAAGAAAGGGGCAAAGTCCAACACTTTCACATGCAAACTGTGACTTTAAATCTTATGCAGACTGGCTTTTCACAGTAATAATAGTAACTTGAAAGTATGAAAACCTCTTTAGTTTTGTACCTAGTGCCTTAAGTAAAGGCTCTTTTTAAGAAGCAATAACTCATAACACTTTTAAAATTAAGTCGTCAGTTACCTTTCATTCAGAAAAATCGCACATGACAACCTCATGAATAATGATGATACAACCACATTCAAAAATGATGAAGATGGTGACATTTCTCAGCTATTTGGTATTTGACGAATTTCTTATCTTAAGAAACCATGAAGAAACCTTCAAACCTTTGCAACCCTCTAAACACATTTGGTGAGTTGATATTCATAGCACTTTAACAATTTGTTTATTTTGCACCAGATGTCCAAAGGAAAGACAAAGAAAAGAGAATCTACAGTATGAGGACGAAATCAGATGTGCGCAGCAGTTCTTGTTATAGCAATACCCAATTTCAAATAAAAAGTAGTCTTAATTTAGGATTAAAACAGTAGATTGTCCATATGGTTACACTCAAGCATTCAAAATAGCTCATGCATGCAAAATGTGCGCAAGTTTTCTAATGTTTTGGTTGAGAAGGAACTGGATTAGACAAGTAATTAATCAGCTGCAAATAATATTGGTCAACAATTTGACAATGCATGACCTTAATAAATAAAGGAATTACAGTTTTCCTGTACCTTACATAAAAATGCTGTGGATCATAGTTAATACCTTTGCATTATTCTCTGTTTACTTCAAATCCATCTGCACCTTCCAATAAACACAAAGAAACCTTTTGTGTACCAACTCATACACAGCTGACCTGCACCACTTCTCAGTGCAGTAAAAGCCAGAGCTGAGCACCTGTACTCTGAGTACTCAATTTTTTTCCTGGACCCCTGTACAGATTTGCGCCTTTGGCACTTTCGCACTTTGCCCCAACATGTTTCTGCTGATTTAAAGGAAACAAAGAACAAATTTAGCTAGATTTAGAGCTATGCATTACAGTAGGGTTTAGAGAGCCAAGAATTAAGTGCACCATTATTGGATTTCTCTTTTCTCAAAGTGTAAGTCATTTACTGTATGCATTAAGAGCTCTAGTTTAGAACGGTATAGATGTTGTGGTTCAATTTTCCCCTTGGTTTAAATTTTGTTTTCCTTTGTTTAAAACTCACTATCATACATTACCATACCCCAAAACAAAGGAAAATAAAATTTAAACCAAGGGAAAAATTGAACCACAACATAGACATTGAGAGTGTAGCACTGAACATACTTTGAGATAGCATAAACACATTTAGTGGAATTGAAAGATACAGTCCTTGATCATAATTAAACCAGTGCCGGGAAATATTTCTGAACACTTGGTCCTTCCAGCTGGATACTTTGTTGCTGAAAGAGTTAGTTAAGGAGAAACAGCAGAGGCAGTGAAAGCAAAACAAAGGTCAAAGGGCAGACAAAAAGCATATATCAACCAGATTTCATTTGAAGCAAAAGAGTTTGCTGTCGGAGGGCAGTGTACCAGAGACACGACCACGAAATTGCACAGTTAAAGTCATTTCCAGAGGGGCACTTGAGCAATCTCATCGAAGTTGACAGGGTCACTGACGAAATGAAGTTAAAAACACTGGAGATTTGAAGGGAGACATGAATGCAACAACTTTCAATTTTTTTTACAGGACCTGCATTGATAGCAGTTTTTTCTTAAAACTGGTGCACCACTCCTGTATAGATATGTTTAAATTATTACTATTATTATTATTATTATCAAATTGTCCCATGCTTATTAATTTTGTAATTAAACATGTAATATTGTTTTCACTTCTAGACAAGCATCAGGGTCATTGACATCCCTGAAAGCCCAGTAAAAGGTCCATGTACAAAAGCCGTCAAATCCCAAGCCAAGAAAAAAAAGTAAAAAGCTGGATGCAGACTTCAAATCTAGAGAAATCAATGCATCTTCTAAGGAACCTCCATGTCCACCAGCATATTATCTCATTACTTTTTCATCCCAGCCCTGAGATGTCACAGTGTAAGCAACCACTGAAAATTAAAAGGAATGTTCTTTCATGATAGACTTACAGGACTTGTGCAGTAGGTGCTTGACACACACTGTCAGAGATGGAGTGATGGACAATAGTCTTTCCAAAAGCATTTACATTTAATAGACAAGGGCTGCCAAACCCAAAACTAAACTTAGAGCCCTGAATAGACAGGTGAGAATACAGCTGAATCATCTCATAAACAACACCCCAACCATGAAGGAAAGGTCTGAGCAAATTACCATCCCAACAAATAAGGATGCAAACAACACTGTAAGAGACGATACAACATCAAGATAACAATGCCTAAGGCTGGAGTACTGTTACCAACCATACATCTATAAAATCACTTACATTAATAGATCACAGATAGAACTATCAAACAGCTAGAGATTTCTATTGATTCTATTTTTCTTCCACTTTGTGTACTAGCTGGGGTCACCTTTATAGTAACCGGGGGAATGACAGCCCTGATATCTTGCTAAAATGTGAGGTCAAGAGCCACAAAGACAATAGGACTACACAAACAAAAGAAAAGGGGAAGAGAGAAAGCGAAAAGCTGACACTGCTGTGCAACCTTAATTTTTAACCCAATAAACCACCTTGCCTAGCACACAACTACAACTACCTTAACAAACAATTGGGCGAGACTTCTACTCACATTTCAGAACCTTTACATGCATATTGAAAATGAAACTTTTATTTTAAGCAATAATGCATCATGAATAGCATAGGATGAAATAACAAACTGAGATTAAAAAAGCACAAAAGCAATTCAGGTGAAGAGGTCAAATTGCAAATAAAGTTTCCAGCAAAAAGAGACCCTGAATGTAGACACCAGTGAGCATACATTCAAATGAATATAAGCAAATGGATATAGACTTTTAGTATAATTACATTGATGATTATCGAAAATTGAGCGCTATGATTGGCTAGGAGCTTTGCTTCATCCCAATATAGTCACCATGCAGTGATTATAACATTGAAGGCTAGACGTTTTCAAAATGGCAGCCAGATTTGATGTTTCGGAGTCGGAAATTGATTAATTTAAAGAAAATGCTGTTCTTCAAAAAACAAAAGATGACACAAAATGTGGACTCAAGCTATTAAAAGGTATGTTGATAAAATGTCTCTTTTGCAAGTAATAAAATTTACTGAAAACTTGTATACTTGTTTACATTTTTTTGCTTTAAAGTGTCAGCAACTTTTAGTAACTTTTGCAAGATACTTTGTTTTACAGAATGGTTTCAACAGCAGCAAGAGTTCACAAATGAAATAGAAAACATGGAAGTTGATGAATTGAATAAATGTCTGGCAAACTTTTACATTTCTGTGAGGAAAACTGACAGCAGCTATTGTAAGAAAACCAGCTTGTTGTCGATTAAAGCCACCCTCAACCAACACCTTAAAGCCCCAAATGAAAATCTTTCAAAAATATGTCTCTTTTTGAATTTATTTTCTTGAATAAATTTTCCCCCACAATTTCCTTGTGTGGTTGTAAGATTCATATGCTGTTTCCAACTTTTCCTCATAATTTCTGACCTTTGGATAAAGCTAATGTAAGTTATCAACATTTAACATTTATTATTTGTATTGCGCCTTCTCTATAAAATATTTAAAGTTATTCTCCATAATTTCTGACCTTTGGAAAAAGTGAATGTAAGTTATCAGAGTTATTCTCCTTATCTGATAAAAAACACAGAGTCAATTCGCCACACAGCCACAGCGTAAGACTACTCCACAGCCACGACATGAAAATGTTGTAAACATGACCATATTTGGATGTAACCTTGAATTTGTATCACTGCATGCTTCACGCTTCACTGACTGTGTACTGCAACACAAAGTGCTGACCTTTGAAAAAATGTCTAAGAGGAACATCTCCAGCTATTTTGGGAGCAAAAGAAATAAAGAAACTAAAGAAGACAGATATCTGCATGAAAGGAGTGTTGAACAATACAGTGGTGGTACGAATCCTTAAGTGGGAAAAACATCTAACAAAAGCCGCAATTTTCAGGTGAAATGGCTGAAAGAATATTCCTGTGCAAATTGAGAACTGTGAATCAAGAACAAGCTACAGTATCAAGAATCAAGTTGAGGATTGAGTCTCCCAGAACAGAGCAACAAAAATTCACTTATGAATGATTTCTCAATAATTTTACAAATACATACAGCTGTAACAAAACGCAGCATGGGTAAATTCGCCCAAGCAACTGTGTGCTCGACACAAGACCAATTCAAGTTATAAAGTGAATGTTTCCTCAAGGACATCTGTATGAAGTTTGGTTTCCTCAAGTAAAGTTTCAAATACCTGCTCTAAATGCAAACAAACCGTGTATATTCACAAACAAGCAACAGCATGTTTATTTTGTAATGTCAAACAATTCTGGGCTTATCCGGCTGCTTGGGTTGATAAGATCAGCTGTAAGATACACATTATAGGTATTCTTTAGACTTTGTTTACACACTGTCGTATATTAAACATTTATTTACACGAGCTTCCTTTTATTTTGGATTTTACAGATAAAAAGTCATGGATTACTTTTCAAGTTTAACTAATGAACTAGCAACTTTTGCTATTTAAATGAAGCAAATGCTGTTTGACCATTTTTAAGGTTTCAATGCAAAGCATCACCCAGGCCGTGCGAAAAAATGCAAATTTCCTGAAGAGTTGTCCTCGACAGAGTTGTCAACTGCTACTGTTACTACTATTTGCATAGTTTAGGAATTTCTCACAAGAATTAAATGCTGAGTAGAGTTTGCTATTTTACAAAGTACAAAGATTTTTCTGACGTGAGAGTAGTTAGAAGATTACTCAAAACTTGAACAAAGGTTGTTACTTGTAGATTCTCACAGCAATCGAGTATCGAAAGTAGAAAGTGAATTACTCCAAACTAAACAAAGGCCGTTCCGGTTTGATGAGTCTCACAGGAATCAAGAATCAAGACATAACAATCGAGAATCAAAAATCACGTGTCAACTTACTTTTGAACGGTTCTGTACAAATCATATGTTGGGTGCCCTGGATTTCACAAGTTCAGAGCACTGGGCTCCCTTCAATTTTTGTTCAAGCACAGCCTTCACATAGTCAAAACTGTCATGATCCTGTGCCAGTAGTAAGAGCCACTGAACATATTTCATTTACACAAGGAGAGTTGCTTGATTCCACATTTTTTGAGACATGTCATATTTTTCTCTTTCATCTGTATATTGTGATTGAAGTAACAAGTCAAAAACCTTAAAAGGACAAATTGTCTCCAAAGGCTCTAAAGCTGGCTCAAATCCTGCACATGTCACGTAAATATATAACTTCACATGTTATGCAACAAAAATATAAACATTTTTTAATAGTCCAAAAGATAGACTTTATACAGCTGCCCCAGCTCTCTATATTGTTGGTCAACAGTGTTCTTGGTCATCGTGTAGCTCTTTGAGGTATACTGATAATGAAGATTCTCACACATTCCATAACAATAGGTGAGAGTAAAACAGGAAACGCAAAGTTCCACACACTGATCTACACAGCTTTGATCTGAAAACATTCTCAGTTTCGAAAATAGTTTATTCTAAACCATAAGAAAAGATTTCATTAGAATCTGGAACTTTTTGCTCTTTCTCTTTTGCTTTTTATATACAATTCATTTTATTTGCCGGAAAGTAAGCCTTAGAAATCAACAGCTTTGAACAATTCACTTATTCACGCTCATGCATTCTATCCTTTTCTTAAACTTCATCCCCAGAAGGACATCTGTGAGCAGGGAATAAGTCAGCACAGAATTTGATTGTCGGCGAATTTCTGTAATTGTTCATCATCCTGCTAGTGATAATCTACAGTGCAGTGCAGAGATAAGCGACCAACGCACATACAACACGCACGCACCATTTCTGCGTATACAGGTCAGGCATGCACACGTGCGACACAGGTGCGTGTTTACCTTTGTTATTCATAGCCATTAATTTTTTTTGTGTTATTGTTTGGCTGAACAAACCAATACTCTTTTCTACCCAAAATGAATCTCTGTTTTTCTGCCAGAATGTACACATGCCTTGAGTTTCGGATGGATCAGTGAAACTCATGGCGAATGAAATTCACTGCAATCTCAACTCGATTCTTCAATCTTGGCCGAGAATCACCCATCTATGCAGTATTTGAGTTAACATAATAGGGAGCTTAAGCACCAGGTGTTTCTGAGTCACGAACGTCAACCGGAAGTCCAAAGTTGCGTTTCGTACTTACTGCATATGTCTTGCCGTCCGTGACTTGTTGTCACCGACCTGAAAACCCCGCGCTTGACGTCTGTGCTGTTTGTTACCGACGCCATGGACTCGGGAAAAGAAGAACGTGCTATGTAAGTAATCGTTGTGTCGTTAATTTTCTTTTCTCTACCGGAGAGAATTCTTATCTTGCATGTTTACATTTTCTACATTGTTTTTTTTACTGCAAAAGAGTATATTTTGAGGAGCAAAACATGTAGTTCCAAACAACAACTTGTTCGGACTCAGGTGCGAGTTGTTTACATCTTTCACTCGGCAAAAATACACTTCTTTGCCGACCACTGCTTTTTGCTTTCATAGTTCAAAGAAGTTACAAACATCTTTTTTTGTCCAGCTGTGATTATTGTGCATGCAAATATGTGGTCAAACATTTCAATGGTTAAGTTGTACATGTTTATCCTGTTTCTTTGAATGGAGCTCCAGCTCAAAGTAATTAATTTGCCTTGCTTTTGTTTGCAAAAAAGAGATTCCCCTATGGAGTGGACTGAAAGCCACGATATGGCTTTATGCAAGGAGGTGCTGGTTCAGAATCCCTTCCTGGCCCGAAAGAAAACCCGTTCAGCGATCCGCAATTTGGCAGAAAATAGCTGATGAGCTGGTGTCCTTGAGCCGTCCAAAGTTCAAGATAACACTCACTAAAAGATCTGTCCAAGACAGACTGTTGTTGATTATCACCAAACACAAAAGAAGAATGGCCACAGAGAGAAGAGAAAGTGGAACTAGTCCTGAAATTTCAGAGCTTGACAAACTATTGGAGGACGTTGTGGAAAAGGAGAAATGTTACGAACAGCGACGAGAAAGTGAAGGTAAAATCACTTGAAACCAAGGAGGTTTACTCTGAAAAATATATATTCTTCTATAATTAAGATGAATCTTCTTTGATGACGTAGACTTAGCTTCTTCAGGCTGCATTCATGACGTACGCCACAGAGGAGCAAAGGCAAATTTAAGGGGATCTTTTTTAATAAAAATGTGGGGTATGTTAAAAAAAAGTGCTGTAGGCATTAAGAAGGGGGGTGGCAAATCTTTTGAACCTTGAGGATTTGTAACATTACAAGAGACAAAGTGAATTAAGTTAGAATCATTAGTTGCATGGCAATACTCGTGTATAGTAACAAGTCCTACTGAGTCCTGCTATCTGCATCACCATGATCAACTTTATATTTACTGGTTCCCACTGGTAATATTATGGATTTCCTCATTCTCATTATATCAGTCATTATTGTGTTCATTCTCATCACAATCACCATCACAACCATCAAACTCAACCCAACCTTCTTATTTTTTAAAGCTTTAAAGCACATATTCAGTATTTGTCAGGCCATCTTGACTTAACTCTTAATTTGCAAGTAAAATTGTTATCATTATTGTTTCTTTTCTTTGAAAATAATTCCACAATGTCAAATAACTTATTTTAAAATAGGGGATGCAGATAGAAAGAAACAAGAACTAGACAAGGCAAAGGGGGAGGAGGCAAGGAATAAGGCAATGGAAAAACTGTCTGAAACGAAAAGAAGAAAGAATGATGGGTCTGAAGTAGAACCAAAAAAGAGGCAATCTGGCTCGGAAACAGTACAGTATCTACGCGAAAAAAGTGAAAGAGAGGCGTCAGTTAAGGAGAGAGAGTTTGAGCTAGAACAAGGAAAACAAGAGGAAGAACGAAAGCATCATGAAGGGTTGCTGCTGCTTATGCAATAGCAACAGCAGCAGCAACAACAACAGCTTCAAATGATGCTTTCTCAACAAAACCAAATAATGATAACTTTGCTAGAGAAATTTGCGTCAAAGAGCTATAAGGACTCTGTTGGTTCTTTGCTGTTGATTGATTGATTTACTGATTGATAAAGAGGGCTTTTATAATCAGTTTTGTACTTTTGTGCCAGACTTTTGTTGTCATTTGGAATTCCTCCATTAAATATTTATTTATTACATTTAAGATGATATACTGAGATGAAAAATCTTGATTTGGGAACCTTCTGTTTTGCCTTTATTAAGTATTATGGCAATGACAAAATCTGGCTTTAAAGATGCAGCAGTATCGTGATGTTCTCACTAAACATCAAGGTCAAGCTGTCTGCAACACTACAACCTGACTGTAATGCTATGGTCAATCAGTCTGTAATGCTACATGCAAAATTGTACAGACCTGTAATATTGTACAACTATCCCCCGAAGGGGAGGTGAATAATGGTGGATATATATACTGAGACCCGAAGCGTCGAGGTATATATCTAGCTCTGTTGACCGATCCTGAGGGGGATATTTGTTTTAGTATTTTACCGAATCAGTTGGATAAAAATGAAAAAAAGTAACATTTTGTAAATTAAACTCTCACTTAGTTGGAGCTTTGTTTACAACTTACAAACATTTCGGGGACGTTGTCAAGTGCATTTTTACGATTGTGTTGCAAATTCAGCATGAAAATAATTTTCTACCTACCAAACTCCTTGGCATGTTCCTATTTTCTCTTGTCTTTTCACCAAAACCTTCTGTTTTTAAGCCCTTTGAAGTATAATTCTTGTTCTACTGCATCTTCTTCATTTTATCTCTATCATTTAACAACTCTTGGCCATATTTTTTGGGTGTAATTTTATTGTGCATTAGCAAAGAATTTCATGGCTCTAGGTGCCATAGGGAAAGCACAATACGTACAATCACAAAGAAAGCTACAGCCATGTGAAAACTCCTGTGGTAAATATATTAGGTACAAACAAAGAGAGATAAAAATTAGTTAAAATATTCATGCACTGTTGGTGGATTCAGATCAAAATAATTAGATGTTTGATTTCCATACATGCATGTGATAGCATTTTGGATTAAGGCACAAACAAGATACATCTTCCCAATTTGGCTCAACCCTATTTTCAAGTTGTTTTTGAAATCCCTGAATTTAAATGACCTTACAATGTCGTGACCAAAAACCCACTCCACTGATGTTCTTACTTTGCTCATTGATTCATTAAAGGCCTCCATGGCAGGCATAAGCCTGTTCCCTTTATAAGGTGACTGCAAGTGAACCCGCACAGGGTATGCTGGATCACCATATATACACATAGGTTGTCCACCAGTGGAAAATGCAAATCTTTCAAGGTCATTAAACAGGTGGGACTCTCCAAGCATCCAAGCATCATGTCGCTTACCCTCTGGAATGGGGACAAAAAATATATACTGTTTGTGTGATCATGCACTTCCTGACCTCCTTCCCCTGATCTTAATTGGTGCTCTTTGTTGAGAGGCAGGATAAAAAGCGGCAGAACATCTTTCATCAAAGAACTCATTGCATTTGCAAAACTCAAAATGATAATATATTTGTTTTGGTTTTACAAGGGAAAAAGGATGGTAATGATTATTGAATGGAAGTACACCTTTAAGCGTTTCATTTGTTATCATTCTAATAATCAACTTTCTTCCTCTTTACCAAATATTGTAAGCTTTTAAGCTTAAAACTTAAAAGGTTTGCAAATGTAATAGCTGGTATTGATCCATACCAGAAACTAATGAGTTTCTGTCCATACCGAATGGATCAACTTCTTAACTGAAAAAAGCTCCTACAGAACTCATTTTTTCCACTTGACTTGTGTGACTTACCCACAGGTCCATACATGTTGGCTATAAGCCCATTTGGTAGCGTTACAGACTGGAATTTCAAGGCGTGAATCCTTTTGTGTCCATTGTAAGTAATTTCCTGGTTCTCGATTGGTGTGGATATTGCTCTGACAGTCCCGTCTACAAATCCAAAACAGTTATTTAGGGCGGCTCCTTTAGTATGAATCGCATCTGCGTAGATTTCTAGTTGATATGGGTTGAGGATTTCGTGGTTCCACTGCTTAATCCGATGAGCATGTTGATTGAAAATTTCATCAATCACACAGTTTGAGATCATGCTAAGCTCTGGAGCAGGCCTCCCAAACTGAGGAATGAGATCGGAGTGGCGACACGGGTATGCCATTCTTCGGAGCAGCAAACATAATCCCTCCAACTGATCAGCCACTGTTCTTTAACTGCATCGAAAAACCTCAGGTAAACCAAGGACTTCAGCCAGTTCTGAAATGTCATCTTTTGGAAACGAAACTTGGCCTTACACTCCCGTTCCTCTATTTCTTCTAAATTAAATCTCTCGTAGTTTTCGTAGGAAAACTCAGGATTTCTGGAAGTATTTTCCTCCAGTAAAAGAAGAAGCTCTTCGTCCGATATCGCCTTTTCGCTGTGCTCTATCAAAAGCAATTCTCTAGTTTGTTTAAAAAACGCCATGTAGCGAGAAAGGTAACTTGATTCTCAGGTTACCACGAGAAAACCAGTGTTTACATCATAGTTTACATTTCTTAAATTTTGCAGCCGCGTCCGTGGCGGGAAGTCTAGTGCTTAAAACAAATATTGGCGCCAAAAACGGCGTCTTCGACTTAGTCTCCACTCGGTCCCCCCATGTTCGTGTTCTCAAAAACGCCTGGTGCTTAAGCTCCCTAATTATTTCTGAAATACGTCACAACAGTTTTTTACTATCAGTTTTAGATAAGAAAATTGAAAGCCGCACAGTGGCGGCTCAAATTTATCAAATTTTAGTATTTGCTTCAGTTGCTTAACCCATTCGCTCCTGGAGATTTTGCAAAAAAACGCATTTTGAAGCTAGTCGAGTGGTTTTCTGGTCACTGTCATGCTATAAAGAGCTAAAACTGACCACAAACCCGTTTACCGGTCGTACACTTCACGGCCTTCTGATCCAGATGCAAAATATCAGCTTGCGAAGTTCGGGCATGCGCAGAAAGCAAAATTTTGAGTTGGTGACACAGCAGTCTTGACTTGTACTTTTCCCTTTCCCTCCTCCCTTTGCTGCCGGTAAATCAGTTCCTTAAAACATGACTGAGTACTTACCAGTTTTACACAGCAACATTAAATGAACACCATGTGCCTCATTGTTCAATACAGTTAAACTTAACTCAAAATAAAATCTTACAGACATGGAGTTTTAAATTCATGTAAATTCAAAATAAATCTCCAAAATTTATTCTTTAGAGACCTCCTGTGACTGATACCCGATCAGGTAATTCTCTGGAGACATTCCAGACCTAATCTAATTGGTCCGCACTTTACTAAAAGATCCTATTACTCATCTTCCTGGTGACCGTTTTTCTGCTTGAATGAAATATGCAATCGTTTTCTCGCAAGCTAAGCAAGTTATTTGCGTCCAGTTTGGATTCAAAAAGTTAACAAAAGGTTTTTAGGTGTTTATAGAGCGAAGATGGAAAAAGTATTGGTTAAAAATCAACTGTGCCTCAAGCGACTCTCAATGAATGGGAAACAGATGAAGCTTGCGTAGGAAACATTACGTTGCAAGAGTCTTGATCAAAGATTATTTGCCCAAGTTATGTATGTTACGATATATGTAATTAGATTTTATCCTCCAAGGCTTTCTGGGATCAGTATTGCGCCCGCTGTAGGCCAGCAGTGTCATCATGCTAGCCGTTACATTGGCGGCAACAACCGAAGCTCGGTAGTTTGGAATCGGGGGATTTTGGCGACCATTAAACACCGTTACATGGTATCAGAAGTGGGATTCTTAGCTGAAGCCGTGTCAGTCACAGCTGCAAAGAGATTTCGACACGAACGCTAAAGAAATTTTTTTTTTCGACGGCGTTAGTTTTCTTGTGTAGGATGCCATCTTGAATTTGGACTTGTCGATATGGCTACTTATCAGATTCCAGCGCCGGAACAGATGAATTGCAGCGGAGATTTACCCACAAATTGGAAGATATTTCGTGAAGCATACGAAGATTACTTGGTAGCGACAGGGCTCGACAAGAAAGACAAGAAAATTCAAGTCGCAACTCTCAAAAGCTTGATGGGCGCTGAGTGCAAGAAAATCTTGAAACGCCTACAACTCACCGATGATGATATGAAAGAGCCAGCTATAATCTTGGGCGCTCTACAAGACCACTTCGTACCGGTAAGAAATATACTGTACGAACGCTATATTTTCCACAATACGGAGCAGCAAGCACACGAAACTATTGACCAATACTTGATCAAGCTTCGCCAACTCGCCGAACCATGCCAATTTGGTGCTCTCGAAGACGAAATGGTGCGAGACCGACTGGTGCTAGGCTGTAGGGACAGTGCAGCGAGAACAAGGTTATTCAGAGAAAAGAGTTGTGATTTAAAGAAAGCTGTAGAGTCTCTTAGGATCAGTGAAACGGCCAGCGAGCAACTTAAGAAAATTGAGGGGGATGGAGACAAGGGACAAGAGCCAGTAAACTTTGTGGAAAAAGAAGGCCCTAAGAAGAAGCGACCTGAAAGATCAATCAAAAGAAGTAAAAGCACCACTGGCAGGCACCTCAAGCAGGAACGTGAGTGTATTTACTGCGGCGGCCAGCACGTATATGATAAGAACAAATGCCCAGCATTTGGCAAAACATGCAGAAAGTGTGGGAAACTCAACCATTTCCAGTCTGTGTGTTTACAAAAGCAAAGTGTCCACTACGTACAAGAGGATTCGGCTTCAGAAGATGAGTCTGTATACTATGTTGAATCCGTGGGAGCGGTGGAACACCAGCAGAGTAAGCGTTTCTTTGTACCTCTTCGTTTCTTTGATGAATATGGAGAAGCTCTGGTTCGTTGTCAGCTGGACACAGGTGCTACATGTAACGTTATGTCCTTTGACAGGCTGTGTGAAATAAAGCAGAGTGGAAATCCAGTTATGCAACTGACCACAGCAAAGCTCAGGCTTTATGACGAAAGCCTCGTACAAGCCCTGGGAGAGTGCAATTTGGAATGTAAATACAAGGGCAAACAGCATCTGCTTAACTTCAAGATTGTCCCAGGATCCCAGCAACCTTTGTTGTCAGGTGAAACTTGCACTAACATGGGACTCATTACCGTACATGCAGCGAACAGTGTTGACATACCTCAATCAGCAGCCGCAGCAGTACCACAAGATATCCTCACTGAATACAAGGACGTATTTGAAGGTTTAGGATGTCTCCCTGGAGAATACCATTTTGAGGTAGACCCGAACATTACGCCAGTGAAACATACTCCAAGAAGGGTGGCCATACCACTAAAAGCTGAGCTTAAGGTACACATCGAGGAATTAGAAAGGATGCAAGTCCTTAAGAAAGTTACCGAACCGACAGACTGGATAAGCAGTGAAGTTGTTGTACGTAAAGGCAACAAACTACGATTGTGCATTGATCCGAAGGACCTGAACAAAGCCCTTAAACGGTCACATTACCCAATGCCAACGATCGAGGAGATTCTTCCTGAACTCTCTAAAGCCAAGGTCTTCAGCGTAGCTGACGCTAGAAATGGGTTCTGGCAGGTGAAACTCGACGCGCCAAGCAGTTACCTTACGACCTTCTGGACGCCTTTCGGGCGATACCGCTGGTTGAGGATGCCGTTTGGAATTGCAACAGCACCTGAAGAATATCAGCGCAGGCAGCACGAGGCACTTGAAGGACTACCTGGTATCTACGTCATAGCAGATGACATCCTTATCACAGGACAGGGCGAGACCAGGGAAGAGGCATTGCAAGACCATGACCACAACTTAATTGCATTACTGAAGAGAGCCAGAGAAGTCAACTTGAAGCTGAACCCCAAGAAGCTGAAGCTCAGACTGCCAGAAGTCCCTTACATCGGCCACCTGTTAACTTCAAGTGGAATCAAGCCTGATCCAGAGAAAGTCCGTGCAGTCCAAGAGATGCCAAACCCAGATGGATGAACCAATGCGGAGAAAGTCAAAGCGGTGCAACGGTTCCTGGGATTTGTAAACTACCTAGCCAAGTTTGTTCCCCATCTGGCTGACGAGTGTGAGCCATTGCGACGACTCACCGACAAGGAAGCAGACTGGGTGTGGGAGAAACACCACCAAGATGCATTTGACCGTGTAAAGCAACTGGTGGCAGACTACCCTGTCTTACGCTACTATGATGTGAACCTACCAGTCACCATCCAGTGCGACAGCAGTGAGACTGGCCTTGGTGCAGCCCTGTTACAAGATGGTCAGCCTTTGGCCTTTGCTTCGAGAACGTTGACACCAACAGAGAGAGGTTACGCTCAGATAGAAAAAGAATGTCTCGCTATCGTCTTCGCTTGCATGCGTTTTAATCAATACATCTTTGGTAGGAAGTCCGTCAGCGTACAGAGTGACCACAAACCCCTAGAGACCATCTTTAAAAAGCCACTGACAGCAGCCCCAAAGCGACTTCAGGGCATGCTCCTTCGCCTTCAGAAGTTTAACCTTGAGGTTGGTTACAAGAAAGGAGCGGAAATGTTTCTTGCGGATACATTGTCTAGAGCACCCCTACCAAGCACTGGCCCTCCTGCGACCTGCCTCAGACCGGAACATGAAGAAATCTGTCGCCTCGACTTGGAAGATGTTAATGCGGCCGAGTTCCTGAGAGTATCAAACGATGGTTTAAAGAACATTCAACGCCTTACTGAAGCAGACAATCAGCTACAACGTCTCAAGATGACTGTCCTACAGGGATGGCCGGAGACAAAGCAGCAATTGGAGCCACTGATTGCTGAATATTGGACATACCATGATGAAATCGGAGCCTACAATGGTGTGTTGTACAAAGGAGATCGAGTGATCATTCCAAATGCATTACGTAGAGAAATGTTGAAGCGCATTCATGCAAGTCATCAAGGACAGCAAGCTTCTTTAAGACGGGCTAAAGATGCTTTGTTTTGGCCTGGTATGAGCCACCAAATTGTTGAAATGGTGAGTAATTGCAGCCTGTGTGCAGAGTATCAACCAGCCCAGCCGAAAGAACCGCTGATAACTCCAGAGCTGCCAACCCGACCGTGGAGTATAGTGGCCCAAGATCTATACAGCCATGGTGGTAACAACTATCTGATAACAGTAGATGCCTTTAGTGGATACTGGGAAGTTGACGAGATGCCCCAAACCACATCCCTGGCAGTCATCCACAAGACAAAGCAGCATTTTGCACGCTTTGGTATTCCAGACAGAGTGTACACAGACAACGGCCCACAATTTGACTGCGCTGAATGCACAAGATTTGCCAACCACTGGCAATTTAAGCACTTAACATCATCCCCATACCATTCACAGTCTAATGGACTTGTTGAAGCTGCTGTTAAGACGGCCAAAACGCTCCAGAGGAAAGCAGCAAAAGCTAATCAGGACCAGTGGCTAAGCTTTCTGGATTACAGAAATACCCCTACAGAAGGGATGGATAGCAGCCCAGTGCAGAGACTGATGTCCAAGAGAACCAAGACTAGATTGCCAATAGCACAGCATCTCCTTGAGCCTGAGATACAGTCAGACGTCGAACGAAAACTGACAAAAAAGCGAAGAATGGCTAAGAAATACTTTGACCGAGGCTCAAAAGAACTTCCTGAACTGGAAATTGGTCAGCCCATCAGATTGATGCCCTCTCCATCAGACACAAGCAGGAAATGGAGAAGAGGGGTCTGCACTAAAAAGGTGGCCCCACGCTCCTACCTAGTAGAGGTCGACGGGTCTTTATATCGAAGAAACCGGAAGTTTCTACGTTGTGCACAGGATAGCGTCTCCGAGTCAGCTCAAGCAAACCTGGATGCACAGTCACCTGAACCTCAACAAGAACCCCCTTTATCTGCTTCACTGCCTCCGACACCGACTAACACAACAACGGCTCCACCCGTCGATCACCCTGCCATGAGCAGTGGCGACTCAGCTCCATCGGAGGAAGAGCCTCCCCAGAATGTTCTACGTAACAGTTCTCCATCCCAGCCACCTGTACAAAGGACCCGCAGTGGAAGGATTGTTAAGCCTCCATCCAGGCTGAACCTTTAAGTAGTACAACAATATCTGTTTAATAGATATTTGAACACTGGACACGCTTTGAACTCAGAAACATTTATTTATTTATTTGTTTAATGGATATTTGAACACTGGACACGCTTTGAACTCAGAAATATTTATTTATTTACTTACTGTTATAGCTTTATTTCAGTTAAGAAAGGGAAGATGTTACGATATATGTAATTAGATTTTATCCTCCAAGGCTTTCTGGGATCAGTATTGCACCCGCTGTAGGCCAGCGGTGTCATCATGCTAGCCGTTACATTGGCGGCAACAACCGAAGCTCGGTAGTTTGGAATCGGGGGATTTTGGCGACCATTAAACACCGTTACAATGTATGTTCGTTTAGTATCACCTGGAACATAGCAAAACCTGAAGCACAAATGGATTGCTCCATTCATAAAGAAATGCAACTCATCATGGATCATGGAGGAAATGAAAAGGTGAGCGACTTGAAGTATAGTGGCGCGTGTTACAAACCAAACCGTCGCGTCCGAACCGCATTTAATTCATTTTATCGAACAGCTGCATTTTTTCCCTTGTAGCTGCTGACAAAAATCCTTCTTTGTTGTTGAGCTCGCCTATTTCGATGTCAGCATTTTGATGTGTTATTCATCTAAGCGAGTGACTGTGACCAAGTGTTTACAGACCAGACTGTTGTGATTTAACCCTATAAGGTCCAGAGCCCTGAACCCAGACTACCCCTAAAAATCCAGACAAAATGGCTGCCTAGTTAGAAAAACATAAGAGGTCTGAAATAATTCAAAATTATTTTGTCTTCCTTTTATTTGATCAAACTGAAACTTCACAAAATCATTGCTATTATAATAAAGATTTATTTACACTTCTTAAATTTACAAGATGAAAATAACCCTCTCTATAAAAAAAATTGAAAAGTCAAAGAATTGAGTAAACAACATGACCTTCAAATAGGACCAGAGCTATATGCAGTTGATCAGGGGAAAATTTTAACCACATGCTGTCTATTTCTTTCTCTTAGCTAATCAAAAGGGCTAAAGAAAAGATTTTGCCACGCAATTTTGCTTTCTACAGGTCATCTCATCAAAAGCAAAGTGAAATTTTCAAGTTTCTTACAAGAATCAAAATTTGAATTTGCCGCCATTGCTGACATAACGCTACGTCATGACATGGAGAACTTCAAAGTTATATTTTACCAGTCAAACCTGCTGATACAAAGCTTCATTTTCTAAACCATTGGACAAAATAACGTGACTACTTAAACTAGTATTCACATTTGTTCACTTAAGTTATGAACAATAGATTTTGCAAAAGAAAGACACAACTTGTTTTTATCCTACAATGTACTTGAACAATGGTCTCCTTGCAAACAGCACGCAAGGTGAACTGCCTAAACTAATGTTTTACAGCACTTAACATAGTTGATAATGAAGAACAAATTCTAATAACATATAAAGTCAAAGTTCAGTGTCTATTAAAACACTAGTTTCCCCATGCCATTCGGAAAAGCAGGATTGTTCGCCGCGCATTTGCCGACACAAGGGAACGCTGCACTGTGCACATCCATACGATGTCTCGAATGTACATCCTTCATCGCACTTTCGGCCGGCTTCAATGGCATGTACTGTTTAAAAGACAGCCTTCCGTTGAATTTTACTAAACCTTCATCAACCACAACTTTTTTCCCAGGTATATAAGCATCGGCAAACCTCTGTTCTAAAAGCGTTACAAGAGATTGAACTTTGCATAGGAGGTCAGCCGGATCTTCATCGCACGGGGCGACCAAATGTAAATATCTGCCCAGAGTTTTGAAGCGCTGCTTGGGGATCGTTTTCTTGAACACTTCAACGCCAATAAAAATATCAGAATCCCAAAACATATTTATTTGAGGAAGACTATGGATTCCCATATAAATATTCAGTCCGAGATAGGCTGAAATTTCTGCACGACTAGTTGCGAAGGTTTCATCTCCTTTCAAACGGGCATAAGCAATAGTGCATCGAACGATTTCATCCAGATAATCATCGTCCATGAAAAGATTAAAAAAATCTTTTGATGTTGCACGGTCATCGAGATCTTTAGTTGCACCGTGACGAGCAGAGAACGCTTCGATGTCAATTTCTCCCAATACGCTCGACCATTGGAATGGAACATCTTCAGTTTTGTCTGCGCTATCGTCGCTTTCTTCTTCCTCTTCTCCTTCATCTTCGCTACCGAAAAGTTCAACATCAGAGTCTGTCCCCCTTTCACGTGCTCCTATTAGTCCATAAACTCCTTGATTTCTCGATCTACATCTTCAAGCAAATCTTGCTCTAGCCGTCTCTGCCGTCTTTGCTGAAGTTCAGCGACATCTTCCACAGAAAAACTGGCAAAGATTTCTTCTTCATCAGAGGAAAGTGGAGCGTTGTTACATTGGCCAGAAGCCATGTAAAAAAACTAAGATGAATATTCAAAATTCGCCAAAAATCTCACAGTGAACGAAGAACACTGACCTTGGTCTCAAATGAAAGCTAAATTTATGCATGTCAAGTTTCTGCATATTTCAAATACCCAAGGGATTTAGTATCCAACCTACAGCCAATTAAAATGAGCCATTTATGGCAAGGCGCATAAGGGCGCACTGGATTTTCAGGACAGTTTTTCTTCCGGGCACATGAGGGCGCACCGGACGTTAATGGGTTAATTTTGTTTCTAATACCCACGAGCTGGGACTTCTCAATGTTCTCTCATTTTAATTTTGTTGTTTGCATTGTTTTATTACTTAAGTTATAGGCTTTCAGTTGTAGTCAACGGTTATCCTAAGCTTTTTCAGCGCAATTTGGCGAATAAGACAGTATTTAAGTAACCAAGCAACCCAGACACTTTGTCACACCCTAATAATTGGTCGCATTGACTATTGTAATAGTATTCTGTATGGGCTACCAGCTAAACAAATAGCAAAGTTACAACGGCTCCAGAATTCCGCAGCAAGACTTATTTTTAAGATTCCAAGGTTTCATCACATCTCACCAATTCTGTGTACGCTTCATTGGCTTCCAGTAGAATTTAGGATTCATTTTAAGATTATTATAATTACTTTTAAAGCGATCCATGGACAAGCTCCAGTATATCTACAAGAACTTATCAGCAAAAGGGAGGAAGGGAGTTACAATTTGAGATCGTGTGCAATGGGAATTATGCTTCAAACGCCAAGAATTTTAACTAAAAAGACATTGGGTGACCATGCTTTTTTAGCTGCAGCACCTAAACTGTGGAATGGGCTACCATCACAAATACGAAATGACCCCAATTTTAATAGATTTAAAGGTTTACTTAAGTCCCATTTTTTTAGATTAGCTTTTTATTTGGATTTTATGTATACTATATTTTTATTGATATAATATTTTTAATTATTTTCGACAACTTAGTATTGGTGATAATTTACTTGTAATGCGCATTTGATCATATTCACATGTATTTTTCGCAATATAAATGTTAAATTATTATTATTATTATTATTTTATGTATTTACGGTAAAAATAAAAAGTGTTTGATTGGTGCAGTACAGTCTGTTATTATGCTTCTTATTTATACCTCCTTCATCACAGAACGTCTGTACAAATTGCAGATGAATTCTGCAGAAATTCTGCAGACAATTCTGCAGATAATCTGTAGATGATCTGTGGACTATCTGCAGATCTGCTACAGATGTTTCAACAGATCTGTAGCAGACTAAAAACAGATCTGCTCATTTCCTATGGGGCAGCACAACTATACGACCTAACCCCTAAGGTGATCTTAATTCCGCTTTTTGGTGATGCTAATAAAATACCAGAGTCATGATTGCACCTTAAATCACACTTAAATGGAGGCAGGACAAATTAATATTAACTAGTGCAAATAATCAGGTGCCATTGGTATATCGTACAAAACTTTAACATTTTATTGTAAGGAGTAATATTTTGTATGCAATATGGTAGCAAAGAGGTAACCAATGTAGCTCGCGAAGCAGAGGCATGATATGGCACAACTTTGGGGTGCAATAAATTAAGCAAGCAGTAGCATTTATAACATGCTGCAACTCACATAGCCAATATTTTGGCAAACGCCAATTGTTTCCAATCAAAGATTTGTGAACTCATGTACACAGTTATATGCACCTTATAACTTGATCTGTGTTTAACAAGTACCCTGCTAGCAGAGGCTTTTCCCTTGTGCTTCTCAGCATTGTACTGCCATTCTCTTCGCGGTTTGGCTGCTCGCGTTTTGTTTTGGTTGTTTCTGTGCCGAGGAAAAGACCTCTGCAGACAGCCGTTTGGGATTCCTGTTGAGCATGCGCGAGATGAAAATGTGGTTACCATGGAATTTCTGGGTCACGTGTCGGTAATACAATGCCGCCGCCGGAGTTTGCTCAGGTATTCATGAGTCAATTTTCCCACGGGAAAGACTCGCACTGGCCATGTTGATATAGCGGGCTCACTTTTGCACAGCAAACTAGTACAAAAAAGATGCTCAAGTCGATAAAACTGGTTCCACAACCGGTTTAGTCATGTGATTACCTCCTAGATCTTGGAGGTATCTAATGCGCATGCTCAACAGGAATCCCAAACGGCTGTCTGCAGAGGTCTTTTCCTCGGCACAGAAACAACCAAAACAAAACGCGAGCAGCCAAAACCGCGAAGAGAATGGCAGTACAACGCTGAGAAACACAAGGGAAAAGCCTCTGCTAGCAGGGTACTTAACAAGTGCCTCTTGGTCCAATTTACTTTCAAAACAGAATCTTCACAGAATGTCACTGATACCACTGTACAATAAATGTCACAAAATCCACCCAAGTGGTCCCCTTGGGATTTTCTGTTTACATCATCCTTACCATCTCTTACTTGCGGGCACAAACAATAGAAACGTCATCATTACCTACTGATTCCTAGGAGCCCCTGCAGTAGCCTGTGTACAGCCGCCCCTGTCCTCAAAAAAATCGGAAAGGAGCGTCTGTGATTTACCGTTGATAATCGTGTTCAGGAATAATTTTGCATAAATTATTAAAAGTGATTTACGCTGACCAAAACTTCCAAGGCTCACATTTCTGCAGAGGTAGATTCCAATATGGCGGTCGATGCGGGAGAGTTCCGTCGTGCATTAGAGACTGTTTGCGACATTTTTAAAATTCCTTCGCTTTACAGTGAGCAAGAAAAATGCTTAGAAGCACTTTTTAAAGGAAAAGACGTATATGCAAGTCTTCCAACCGCGTAAGGAAAGTCCTTGATCTTCTATGCAGCTCCGATCATTACCGATGAGCTGTTCTCGCGACCACGTGGAAGCCGCAAAATAATTGTTATTTCACCTCTAAGAACGCTAATGGAAGACCAGGTAGTATATTTGCAGTCTTTGGGATTATCAGCAATTGCTCTTCACAATGAGCAATGGGAAGAACGACTGAAGGAAGTAGAAAAAGGAGCGTTCACTTACTTGTTTGCATCACCCGAGAAAATGTTGAGCGTGGAACAATGGCGCAAGCTTCTTTTAACTGAACAATATCGGAAGTTTCTGGTGGCGATAACTGTCGATGAAGCCCATTGTATAAGCCAGTGGGGTCTTCCTGGATCTTCCTCAAAGTGCACAGCTGTCCCTTTCGTGAGAGTAATTGGCCATTGATCTACCGATGTTCTATTTGGCAACGTGCTGTTATCTTCTTCAATATCCATAGACGTCACAGACCCTCCAAAATCCTCTAAGGCAACACGCTTTGTAGCTTGCTCTTGGGAGTCGCTGATCTGGTTTGAGGGAGGTGTTGGGACTGGTAATGGAACAGCGGAACACTTCTTCGACTGGACAATTTTCTGAATTGAGCTATTCACTTCGTGAAGATTGTTCAAGAGCGCCCTTCATTTCTTCAGCGCGCAAAGACAATTCCTACAAATGTACGTGGAATTGATTTCAACTTTACACTCCAAAGACAGCAGTTCCTCTCGAACTTTAAAAGAATTACCCCTTCGACCATCAACAAGATTTTTATCCGTGTTTTTTACCATGTCTATGCCACAAAGAACACACAAACTCATCGTCAAAATCTCACATCATGTTATTGTCGCGAACGAAAGTGAAAGATTCTGTACAGAAGGCTCCGATTGCAAAGCCCGCGAAAATGAAAGCCAATCAAATCTCGCCATTTCAGTGATGCAATGATGTATGGGAAATAACCAATCAAATCATTTTCCGCACATTCCTGAAAAAGTCACGTGGTCTTTGAACACGATTATTAGGGAGTTTAGTCACGTGACTTTCCCACGCGAATCAAGCCAAACAATTACCACATCGAAATTTTCCGTTCATTCTCGCTAATATATTGTATTCTTCTGCAATTAAAATTCACTTACCTTAAAAAGATATCTTAGAGAATAAAACTTTTAAATTTCATAATCATTGGTGGCGTATTTGTATGTTAATAATCCAATCGAAGTCGCAACTTGCCTTCAGGGAGCGCAACAGAAGCGTGGCCGCCATGCTTGACAAAACCAGGCCTGACCCGGGGTAAGAAAAATTCGATTTCGCAGTGCTTATTGGGTGAAAAACAATGGCTAATGTATGAAACAATAGAGCGAAAGGATCAGCGGACTCCTAGACAGTAGTTTCTTTGGTCAAACGTCCATAGTTCACGAAATATCATTGATAATCTAAATTAGAAGCTGTTTTCGAAGAGATTTATCATCATTATTCGGTTTAAACTCGACCTTGAGTATTTTATGGGCTTTTAGGTATCTGTTTAGCGAAAAATTAGTCAAATTTGACGTGGTTTCACGTGCTGGAGAGCGATTTATAATATGTGACTTCCAACGAGCGCCGAGAAGAAGTGATGGCGAACAGCGAGGATCAAGTTCGCCAGGAGCCATCAACTTCAAGAACAAGAAGCCTTTCGGATTCAAATGAAACAGAAGGAAAGCAGATATTTCCTTGCTTTATTCAGCTGTTTTAGATATTAACTGATTTACGCCTCACTTTTACATACAAATTATTTGAAAAGAAAATGAAATGTGCTCGAGGAGCTATGGTTCTGCTCGCGCTTTATTTATTAATTTTCTTGCTGAAGCAGAAATTTTCAGTGCTTGGTCTAAATTGTGTAAGACATGTTTATCCTTGGCTTGAATTCGCAGCTATTATTGGAATCTTATACATAGGTATTCTTTTGTTAAAGAGTCTGATATAAGTGTTGTTTTGCTTGTATATTAAGTAATTATTTGAATTTCCACCAGGCAAAGAGAAAATCTGTAGCCTGTGCAGAAGGTGCTAGATTTTGACATGTCAAGTATTGGTTTGGACTGATCGAGTTTTACTTGATGGAATTATACTTAAATTCTGAAGTGTTATTTAGTTATAAGAACAGAGATTTAAGGATTTTTTTTTATTTCATTGACAGAAATAATCTTTGGGGGAGCTTACTGTGAGAGAAATGGTTTGCACGTGGCAGCCTTGAAGAATGGAGATCTGAAACCTTTGAATATTCAGCCATAACTTTGGAACGAAGCAAGCTATGGCCATGAAACTTGGCCATCACGTAGAACTTTGACAGATTATATTCCATAAGATTTCATTTACTTGATAAGCTGACATACATAGTGATGTATAAATTATATCAAATGAGGTGGTTGTCATGGAAATAGAACCCTTAAACTTTGATCATTCTTCATTGACCTCGGAAGGGTTAGAAAATGTCAGGTTGTCTGTTTTTGATCAGTACTTTTTGTTTTTTGATCAAAATTTACCCTATTTATTAGTATTTTTTGCACTAATTTATGATGTGACATCATCAGGGTTGTCATGGCAACTTGATTGACACATAGGATGATAGCTCTGTCAAAGTTCTACATGATGGCCAAGTTTCATGGCCACAGCTTTCTTCGTTCCAAAGTTATAGCTGAAAATGTAATTCAGAATGTTAATTCTGGTGCCACTGAATATTCACAAGAACCATACTTGCTCTTGTATTTGAATTGCCATTAAATTGCTAATAAAAATAATGTTTAAAAATTCATAACTCTGCTTCTATTGGACCTATTTCCATCATTTAAACAACAAAATGTTCAGAAAAATATGGAGAATTTTTTAGCAGTGATTTTCAGATTGAATAAAATTAAGGAAAATTGAGCCAAAACTCCCTACGATTATCAACGGTAAATCACAGACGCTCCTTTCCGAATTTTTTGAGGACAGGGGCGGCTGTACACAGGCTACCCCTGCTGACGCAAATTGAGATTTTTTCTGGCATACTGACTGGATATTTTAACTGTAAGTTCTTTCCTAAATATACATGCGAGTTACTGGAGTGCCTCTTCAGGATTTCGCCTTCAGGGCAAAATCCCTGTGAGGGCAAAAATACGGAGTCAATTTTCCAAAATTCAAGATAAAAAAGCCCTTGGGTGTCCTTTTTTATCGCCTAAAAACTTTAATTTAACTTGTAAATATAAGCGCTGTATTAATACTCGTTAAAGTAGTGTGAAAATGAGATAGAATCCTATCGAATTTAGAAATGATTGAAAATGTAATTTAATTAATTCCCTTACCATCACGGTAACCTCACTTCATGTTCCCCGTGGCCATATCCGACAGCGTAATTTCCTTATCTGTCACTCGTTTCTTGTTCTGTCTCGCTGCAAAGAAAGAAACGAAGCAAGTTACAAGGACGGAAGCAGTATTTATCAGTCTCTATGGGAGACCGAAAACATTCCCAGTTTGAACGAAGCTCGATGAGGTGACGCGTCGTCTCATTCATCGAACTCGGGCTGTAGCAGTGTAGGCAGCGTGCACAAGTGCTAAAGCAGAGGTCTGGAAGTTTTAACAAATTTCCAACATTCGGTTTCATTGTCTACTCAAAGAAGAAACGCAGTTCTGATTATGAGGACTTTTAACAGCAACAAAATACCTTTACATGGCTGTGAAATCGAACTTAGAAATACAACTACAACAGCAGAGGCGTCCGACCTCTGGTCATAGCGCTAGCATTCGCCTGCTACAACCAGAAGCGCCTGCTGCGACTAGAACACGCAAAAACAGTGCTAAAAAAATTCCTCACCTATGTTGACAACTTCTTTTCCAAGACAGTGCCAGCGTAAAGGCAGAGCGCTCCACTGCGAATTTCTCGGGCCGCTGAAGCTGGTAAACACGAAGACTGAAGAAACCTGGGGCGCTTTCCATTCAACAAAAATTCCGGTTTGAAATTCAGGAAATTTTACGTGTTCAATGAACGGTTCATTCCGGTTGCACAGACCCGACCCAAGCCACCGCGCGCTTGGTTATTGTTCTTGCAAGCAGGATACAAAAGAGTGGTACTGGGGACAACAATTTTATCAAATGGAAAGGGACATTTCGGTCCGACCGACCGAAATGACTAGACCGGTCAAAGAGGACCACCTTCAAAGCTGGGGTGCTTACCATTTGACAGAAAATTTCGGAAATTCCGGATGGAAGGTAAATGGTAAGGTCACTTTTCGGAATTTCCAACCGAAAATTGAGGAGTACGTTTTGAGGTAGTCCTTTCATTCCGGTTGGTACGAACCAGACGGAATGTTGCTTACCATTTGCCAATTTCTCGGTTCCAGACTCACGCTACACAAATTCGCCCCTTTTTTGGATTCAAACCGCAACGGATGTGGCATTTCTGCGGTAAATTGGTAAATCGCTTTCCATTATGCTTTTCACACTCCAACCGGATTTTTCTGTCAAATGGTAAGCACCCCTGGTCCCGAATATTCCGGTCGGACCAAACCGAAATGGTCCGTTCCATTTGATGTAGCAACCGAAATTACCGGAATTTTTGGTTGAATGGAAAGCGCCCCTGAGCTCAGCTGACAACTTCAGCCGGGGAACGAGGCCAATGGGTTAAAATAATTACCAGGGACTGCGGACTACGGACTACGGAACTTGGAACAAGGGCTGCTTGGAACGTATTAAGGAATTAATGATGATTTAGCCTGGGACCAGGCTTCACATTGGGGAAAAAAGATAAAAAAAATCGGCGTTGGCGGAAATACTTTTTTTAATTATATATCTCATGGACTACGTGCACAGTTGACACGAATAACAATGAAAGCAAACCAAACCAAAAACAAACCAAACCAAAAAATTCGTTTCAGTTGTTTCGCAAGATCGACCAGGGCGTTGTGGACAAACGGTTTTTAATGAGATGATAGGATATAATAACATGCCTCTCTCGCTTTTTCTCCTTTTTCAGTTGTTGAAATTAGCATTCCAGTATGTTAAACTTTATATTTTTCTAACGTGTTTAATTCGCTAGACGTCCAATGATTCTATAATATCTAGATTTAGCCAGGGCTAAAAGCGAAGCTCCCGATAATATTTATAGTTTGCTCAAACAAAATATAAAATCGTGTAATGCTAAAGGTGACCTTACACGAGACGATTTGAAACGACAATTTTTAACGCAACACATCATTTCAACATTGTTGCGACATTGTTTCGAATGACTGTAACATTGTGCAAAAATTGCAACGCTGTCTTGCGCTAAAAATCGTCGTCACAAATCACCCCGTGTAACATCACCTTAAGCGGCGCAGGCAAAGCCGACGAACTGTGATAAACAACAATAGGTCTAATTAGCAGCACACTTTTTTTGCACATTTCTTTGTCGTTGTTTTGCACGACTACAACGTCAAACTTCCAGAAACTTCTTAGTTACACGTTTTATGGAGGAAATCTCTCGCTCTAGATCTCTGTCGCCCTTTTTCTCGTTGACCTTCGCTGGCCTGCCGCCTACTTTCTCTTTTTCTCTGTTTTTCTCTTGCTATATATTCCAAATTTGTGGACATGACAATTAATCTAAGCTTAATACTTTAGAAAACACGGATACAGAGACAATTTCCGCTTTTCGTTTTCGTCTTCATTGACTCCTTAGTTGTCTCTGCTTGACAAGACGCGGGTAGCTATACGACTTCCCGTCAAAATAACCTCGAGTTGCATTTGGGTTGCCATACCTGCTGATTGAGTTATTTTCGTATTGGTATGTCTGTGGTGTGGACAGAAGGTCGGGCGGTCGGTCGGTGTACGGTCACGTGTTTGCTCGATTTCTCGGATGGGTAGTTTACCACGTTTTCTTACCCATGGTGCTCCGCTGCGCGCGCTTCGCGCGCGAGAGCTCCGCTATCAAATTTACATCTTACACTAATTTTTTAATAAAATGCTTTCCACGCTTTGAAAGAAATCCGCATGCCGGCTTTTTTCTAGCAGAACGTCATAGAGGCGTTAAACTAGGAACTTTTGACAATGACAGAACATATTTCAGAACAAAAGGGATTTCCACTAAATCGGAAAACCCTATTTTGAAAGACGTGCCCCCATTAACATTAGTACGGCTGGGCGCTTTCTTTTTTTGTTAATTGATTTTACTAAGAAACATTGTCAGTAACCATCGAGTATTTGTTTCTTTTATCTCAAAATATCTTTTAGTTTACACTTTTTTGATGATGTTCAAAACTTCCAAGGAGACTTATCTCAATGCAAAAATAGGACTGTGGTTAGAAATTGGCTTAAAATTGCCAGAATTTAAGCTTACGATGATGCAAATTAAGACATTTTCAAACCGCACGTACCAAAACACTGAAAGAAACATGTTTCCTCTAATTTCATAGAAGTTGGCTGGTTACCTCTTGCCTGCGCAGCAGGCGCTAGGAAATAAATGGGCCCAAGAGAGATCGGGCGCGCGCGAGGGATACACACGAGGGGTGAGGGAGCGCCTGCACGGAAAACCCCCGAAAATCGTTTTAACTCACATTCTGTGAATGCGGATATTTCCGATTGGTCGAGAGGCTCCCGAGGGAAAAAGTTACCGCGCAGGAGCTTAAGCAGCGACGTTTTTGAGCGACGCACGTCAACCGGAAGTGGACTTTTTGCACTCTTGAGCCGTAACTTTGACCAAATGTTTGGGCAAATCGTCTCTATAAGAGTTAAGACACTTAGCAATACAAATATGGTAGCGTCAAGACTTATTAAAAGAGAAAAGGGCTCACTTCCAGTTGACGTGCGTCACTCAAAAACGTCGCTGCTTAAGCTCCCTATTACACCACTGGCTCCTGAAACCACTAAATTGTATACAATCGAAGTTCAGGTCTCGGAGGTCACTTCAATCTGGTTTAATGGCACTATGTGGCTGTAATCTCAAAGAAAAGTTGAGAAAAGTTGGAGTGTTCAAACGGTATTCAAGATGGAAAGAATTGACATCAGATATGGATTAGCAGAAGTGACGAGAGACAAAAGATTTGTCGAATCGTTGCAATCAAGATCAGAGGAAATATTCTTTGCTCATGAGAACTTGGCGGCTTGTGTCGTCGATAGAACGCATACCTTCAAAACTTGAACATGATTGACGAAATTAAACACTTACCAGTGGCATGAAATTGAAAAAACATTTCACTATTGTACATTCGCCGTTCTGAAGTTTAGGTCCTCTTAGTAAGACATGTCTGCTCCAAGAACGGCTGCCACTTAGCGTAGTAAAAGCAATGGTCATTTTCCACGTACGCTGTGATCCTTGGTGTCTGTACAGTTGTGGCTAAGTAAGCTTAGAGAACAATATTTTTAGTTTTTTATAATACACAGCATACATTCTTTAAAAGATACCCAGTTTCGACTTTGTTATTTCCTATTTATTGTGCCTGTGGCTAAAACCGATTTAAGGCTGTGTGTTTTAAAACCATCAGTTTATTGCTCCGTCGCTCTATAATCAGATAACCAAGCTGATCTTTATAACAGATATACTTTAGACTGAAGATAAAATGTACCTCCCTTTCTGGCGGCACGCTTTGTTTGTGCGAGGTCAGTCGTTTTCTGTCAAAAGTTTTGACAGATCGCGCAACAGCTGGCAGGTAATAAGGTCGGGGGCAGGAAACGTTTTTCGGGGTCTTCCGTGCAGGCGCTCCCTCTCCCCTCGCGTGTCTTCCTCCCGCGCGCCCGTTCTTTCTTGCCCCCATTTATTACCTAGCGCCTGCTACGCAGGCTTAGTTACCTCAGGGGCACCCAACGGCAATTTTCGGAAAATATCTCTTCGGAAGACGATCTGAGACATAGAATTTTCGGAACATTTGTTGTAAAATTTCTTGCTTGCCTGCCGCTCCTAGGATTTTACCCTAAAAAAAGGTAACCTAGAATTTTCGGGAGCCTTTTTCTCGCTGAAATTTTCCAAAAGGTAAGTTTTGATCCCTATAATTTTCGGATCACTAGACATTCAGCTAGGAAATCCGAACAGATGAAAAGTTTTTAGGGGAAAAAATGTGCCTATATCTACCACTTAAATACTATTATACGTTCAACAATGCTATGTTAAGTGGTTTTGAACTATAGTCCTCGTTGGGTGTCCCTGTTACCTCCAGCCATGTGGCTCATACTAAGTAATTTAATAGTTACTTCAGAGTTTTTTGTTACCTTTAGTTTGAAACAATTTCTCACGATGGTAGAATCAACGCTATTGAGATACCAGTTCTAAACTATCAACTTGCCACGTTCTTTTGCAAACACATAAAGGTTCTAAAATCCGTGCCATGTGTTTCTTTCCAACTTTTATACGTCACCTGATTAAAAGTGTCGGCTAAAACTTGGAAAGCAGCGTATTATTTAGACTTGTCACGTGTGGTCTTCACGAGTTTCACCGCATGAAAGGCAGTGTTAAGTATTCAGTCAAAAGGCTATTGAATTCTAGCGAAAAGCGCGTTTTTGGGATAAAAGCGCGAAGGATTTGGGTTACAAAGTGGACATGGAAGTTTTGACAAAGATTTTTTTCTGATCATATCTGCTGCGCACTAGCTAAGCGGCATTTGTGGATTTAACTCGGTGTAAGAACCTGAGAACTTGTTCTTTGTTTCGCACCTTTTGTTTTAGTTTTTTAGGTTATTTTGTGTTCATTTCTTTGTTTCAGTATTGTTTATCGTCACTGAGTTTTACAGGTTCTTTCACCGAGGATGAACAGCATTTGTTTGCTCCGCTCTTTCCTTTCCGCAGTCATAAAAATACTGGCAACATAGACTGCAGTCCCGCAACTGCGTGCCCTAGAAAGGCTTTTCTATTAAAGAAAGCGTTAAATTACCTCTACACTTTGAGTGTCACTCCTCGAAGTGTTTTAGTCTGCTGTGAAGAATTGCATCCAGTGAAGGAGAAATCGGTCTGCCACACGTTGAGTTGTTCTTTCGATGATAGACCTGATAGAATGTGTCCCCTTGGATAATGGTTTTGCCTTTTTTCACGTTAAATTGTCATCTGGCATCTTCCATAACAAACTTGAATGCTGAATTGCGATTGTTATTTCTGCCAACTGGAATGTTGCATTATCACGGCGAATATTAAATGGTGAAATTGAAGCGAAAACTTTAATGTGAAATATATGAAATAATTCATTTTGAACTGCGGTTATAGATGAAAGTGAAGAATGATCATCGCAGTGAATTTTCCAATTTAAGCAATTGGAAAGAAGAAGCCTGAAAAAATCAGGGCTTCAACGGGATTCGAACCCGTGACCTCCGCGTTGCCGGTGCGTTGCTCTACCAACTGAGCTATGAAGCCACACATTGGGAGCGAGGTCAATTTATTGAGTTCATATCTCCCGTGAGTGAAATGATGTGAAATAACCCTGGTAAAATAGCCCATTTTTGAGGCACACTAAAACGAATGCAGTTCGTACTCACAGCTGTTTTAATAACATAACTGAAGTTTTTTAACGGAAATTTGAAATATGAAAGAAAGATGAGCATTAGAAAATATCATGTTTTTGGTAAAAAAAAATATTACCTGTACGTAAAAGAGCCCTGTTTCTCCTACCCCCCTTATAAGCCTACTTAAATGGTGAAAGTATTATAAAGATTACTGTATAAACGAGAATCTTACACCAACGATACGGTTCCATTATTTCGGGTTAAATTTCTTTAAGGCGCATTCACACCACCTTTACTTAGAGATTAAACCCGTTTCTTTACGATACCTTGGCAACTACGTGTAAAGGTATGGCAAAGATTGACTTTAAGTACCATGGTCTCAGAGGTTAATTTTTTTGAATTTTTCCCCCGCGTAAGAGAGAACGAAACACGCGTTACGAGACGGCGAGGAAGAAAACAAACTCCGGTTACCAGTTTTCTCTCCGTTCAAACCTGAGTTTTCGTGGGCGTCAATCAACTGTTTCCATGGTTTTCTCGAGTGCCAAGGTTCCTTCGCCGTTGAATGAAGGGCGAAGACTTACCAGAATTTCGAATGACGACTGCGATTTTAATTTCATTAATGTCATTGAGATGAAGTATTACATTGTTAAAACAACGAAGTCTCTGCGAGCTGAATGAAGCTGGTTTTCAGTGTCACGCCATTCAAAATAGATCAAAATAAAAATCAAAACCTTTCGACAGATAAAGTCCAGAATCTTGGAAATGAAAGGAGGTAAATATACAAAGACCCTCGCCAAGATTTGGGCCGAAGGAATAATTCGTATACGAGATATCCGAGGAAATGTTTTACCCAAATTTATAGAGCTTTGTATGGAGACGCCATGCTGGAGCTCATCTGGATGAGCTCCAACATGGCGAACGGAAACGAACAGAAACATCTGTTACCGAATTTTGCTACAAAAGCGTGAATTTACTCCTAGAGGAACTCATAAACATTAAAGGAATACTTTTTCTAATACTTGAACTGTTTATATAGCAAAATTCCTGGAAAAAAAGTCACTTTTTTAACCTAGATGACAGCTCTCTCGGCCGTCATGTAAATGCTGCGTCACGCAAAAGTTTAGAAATTCAAGCGTACTCTATTACAAAACCAAGAACCTTTCTGAAGCGAAAATTTGTTTGAAGATTAGTTTCCAGCTACTCTAATACACCATGAAAGTAAAATCTCAGTAGGATCGATAGTTTTGTAGTTTGAATTTTAGTGACGTCATGTGAAAACCAATAAACGTAAAGGTTTTTTAGGTTATTAATTTATTTGATTGTATAAAACATGGGAGCCGTGGACGAATTGCCAAGGAGCATAAATTTAAAGAAACGAAAAATGTCACACTGACAAGGGATAAACGTTTCTTCTGAACGAAGGCTGATTTCGAAATTGAATTTTGTAAGCTGCAAGTCTACTTATCATTCTTCATGTTGTACAAACATTAACCACAAGGGACTACAAAGGACCGCAAACGAATATGCCGAAGAACGTAGGATCTATAATAGACTACGAGTAGTCCCCCATTTTTCCTCAGGGACGGTAGAGCGAGCGAAACGCGAGCGCGCGTGAAAATCGTAGTCTAAGCCACAAACAGCTGTTTCGCCTTTTTTGGGGCTCGTCAGTATGGCGCAACAACCAGAGAAAGCTCTGATGAAAAATATCCGCGCACATCGGAAAGAGGAGGAACTAAATCTCACTTTCCTTCTTAGTTTTAGATATTTTGTGCGCTTTTCTTGGGTTGAGGCAGAACTTGCATTGACGAAATGGTTGATACCAGAGTACTAACCTATGTGCAAAGCGTGATTAATTAAAACTTGCATTGTCTGAGAAACTTTCAAACCGCGTCTAGGTTTAAAATTGTTTTTTAAAACACCAGTGGTCAAATCGAAAAGTATAGCCTACACGACTGTCACTGAAATTGAGAATAAATAAGCACGGTATTTTTTAATGGTGAACGAAATTGCCGAGCAGGTGAGGCATGTTGACACAATTTTTTCTTTTTTGCTGGTATTAACACGATTAATTCGCCAAACGTGCCTCGGGTCCCTTTAAAATATGATGGACATCGCTAAATCCCCATTGTTTTTGAAGCAACAGTTGCTATAAACACGATGAGGTTCTACTGATGACTAATTTTAACCTGACATAAAACGTGGTTGCTATTTTAATTTACACTTTATTAGTATATTGTTGGAGAATTTACATTTTCACTCAGCTTAGTAATTAACATAAACAAATATGAAAACAGTCTAAAAGTGAGAAATTGGACGATTTTCGTTATTGAGGTTAGGTCTTTGTTCCGAACAAGCATGTTAAATAATTAGTTGCTTGTTTGCCAAAGGAAAGCTAAATGTCTTTGTCTGTACTCTAGGGTAAAAATATTGAGTAGTTAACACGTATTAAGATTATGGGCGACAAATTACTCTCACGATCGTGGGTTTTTGACTTCTTTATTGTATCGAGAACTAGCATGCACTGTACAGAATAACTGTTAGAATCCTTCCCAATGTGCTCTTTCATGTGTCCAGGGGCCCGTTTCTCGAAAGTCCCGATAATTAACGGGCCCGCAAAGCTGTTGTTGTTTACGTGCAAGATAGAGGCTTCAATAGCTTGGCATCTAACATGATAACACTATCAGTTAATGAAACAAAATGCAGTCCTTTGTTAGCCAGGATCCGCGCTTTTATTCTTTATATTTAGATTTGAATATTTGATTTCGGGCCCGAAAAGTTACCGGGACTTTCGAGAAACGGGCCCCAGGGCAGGGCGGATAAAGGTTGGGCGGTGAAACGAGCGCGTCCGAGCAAAAAGGTGTGATGCAGTGGACTGGGACTCTGCTTAGAAATTAAATGTCGCTTGTTTTTCTTCGGTCAGGTCTTGAGATGTGGTTTGTCCATTAGACACTAACGCTGTCACTGAATTATGGCGGCTTGATTTTTTTTCTTGCACTTCTTCCTCGTTCCTTAATTTTTGCTGGTACGCTGTCTCCGAGAGGAAAATGCTGCTATTTTTTGCGGGCGGTTTAGTTGGAGTAGACAAACATCTCTTTCAAAGGGTTTCAGTCTTATTACTTCCATGACTCTACCACTGAATTATCTTTTCGTTCTACTTCTCGCCAATGTCGATGTTATTCCAAAACAAAAACAACTAAGTACTGTCTAAAACACGAAGGAAAATCTCATCCATGGCAAAACTAAAAGACAGCAGATCGTCTTTCATAACTAGATGACGTGTATTTTAAAATGCGTGCAGCTCGTGCAAGGTGAAATTATGCTAATTTCAATCACCATCATCCTTCTTTTTAATTTTGAAAAAAAAAAACATCTCATACGTCTTTCTTTTTCTTCGAAACCTCAAAATTAGTTTCCCCTCAGTTTTTACTGTTTACCTTGTTTTGTTTTAGAGAGAAAAACGGATAAAAAACCTTACAACTAACCTCAATAAATTTTGTTTACATGTGGTTGCCAGATTTGCGACGCATTGCGCGAATCGCCATGGAGCGTTGCACCCGAGAACCAAAGTTTGAAGCAGTACAACGCCACTATATCAAAATATATCAATCTAATTTTTTGTTATGTTATATAAAATTTATCCCCCTTTAACATACGTAAAAATTGAGGTTAAGAAGTGTTAAGCTTTTGCAAACGAAACGGCGAAAGACGATTAGGTGATATTTAGTGGAAGGAGGAGGTATTCAACACTTTCAAATTAAACTCAAATTTTGGCATTATAGGACCAACAAGTTTGACTTATAGGTATACAGACACAAACATATGAAACTGTTCATTGATATTGCTATGAAACGAATTTATTTATTTAACACTGTAGCCTGAAATTACAGAAAGAAAATAGCATTTCCGGTATGCAGAAAGGAAAATTTTGCCGGCCTTCAAGCGCACCGGAAGCGCGGAAAGAGCGCTCGTGCCAGTCCTACTCCGCATCACACATTAAATGAAGAGCGGAGCGCTCGTTTCACCGCCCAACATTTATCCGCGCTGGTCCAGGGTTTATGAAAGCGTCTTCTAATGCCCCGACCGCTTCATTCATGAAAATGTAAAAACCTTGACGCCGTTTTGGCAAAAGGGACTTTACCGTTTAAGATCCAGTGACATGATGACAACGAGAACGCCAAAATAACGGTAGGCTGAGAAAGCAAAACATCAACTAAGCAAGTGCATTAAACTTTTTTGTACATTTCTTTGCCTTTTTTTGCACGACTACGACGTGAAATTGCCACATTTTACATCGAAGGAAGCAAACAAGCGACGACGAAATGTTATTTCTCTTTCGTTAACTTCGATACAAGGATCCTATAGGAATTCAAGTCCAGGGGGTTTCGCCTACTTTTGATAAAGTAAATGGATAGGAATAATCGCGATAAACAGCGGAAGAACGTAAATTCACTTTTTAAGCGACGTTTTCGCTGCCATCGCGTCGTCGGATCGTAATCCCTAATGAGACGTACGGAACGTTCCCCTCACAATTTTATAATTCAACATATGGTACCTTGTATTAACAATGTGCCAAATCAGGTAGATAAACGTGTCATTCGGTCAAAAACCAACGAGAATATGGTTCAATAATAGTTAGAACAAATTTTACCTAATTACAAATTGTAGACTAAAGATGTTGCGTTTGCCATTAGGTTGTGGTCAACCGATTTGACTGAAACGTAGTACAGAAGTTGGGTGTGATGAGATATTTCAAAAGCCACTTTGACTCACTTCTCTGACTTTTAGTTCTTTGGTTTCAGGGGGGTCTTATTTTTTCCCCTTTGACCACCAAAAATCCAGCTTTCGGGGGAGGGGGGCATTTTGAAAGTGCCATTAAACTCCATAGGTAATTTGAGTTGCCAAATGAATTTGACCGTGGGCTCTTCTGTAATAGAGCTTTCAATTCACGCATGTATCTTTGTTCTCAAGGCATTGGACAGAGAGGGGCCTGGGGATAAAGTTTGGTCAAAATTTATGTCAAAATTACTACCCAAAATTGCCATTTTTCAAAAAATCAGTTTATTTACCTGCCGTCTTGCATAACGTCCATTCTTATACCCGATTATTTAATTTAGTGACCTAATTATCAAAATCAGTTGAGAAAAATTTGGCTTATAAAGTTTTGTTTAATTTCACTCATATACATAATTCATGCCGTAAACAAGCAAAATTGTCGGAAATGGAACTAATGTCCTGTACTTGGTAAGCGAAAATGAATTGTTAAAGCCAAATAGGTTTCGTTGTTTAGAAATACCTAGACTCTTACCTTACAATTGCTCTAAAAAGGCATCTGATTAACATATGGCGTGATTCTGTGGGTGTTGAGAGTTCTGGGTCAGGGCTTAAAATCATAGTGCGCGTATATTTTGCATCAGAGTTTTCTCTGTTGTTACGCCATACTGACGAGCCCCAAAAAGGGCGAAACAGCTGTCTATGGCTACATACCCGCTATGTTTTGAGTTCTTTCGGTGTCTTGTTAATGTCTTGCAGAGTTAATTTTCACGTAGTACGATCAGCATTGCAGTATTCTGCTTGCAGAATTATATGTCTACATTTTTATTTTTGCTGATCAGGTCTTTACAGATCCTACGTTCTTCGGCATATTCGTTTGCGGTCCATTGCAGTCCCTTGTGGTTAATGTTTGTACTATCTGATTAACACAACGAACATCCTGATTTAGCAAAACAAGAGAGAATTTTTTCTAACCTAGTACCCATCATGCATCATTAGCCTGTATAACAGGCGTTTTTCAGTTTTAAAAGTGTGACCTAGAGTTACATGGAGGGGTGGGGGGCAGGCAAGGGGAGTAAAAGGAAAAAACGCCTGTCAGTAGACCCTATTAATTTGCCGAACGCCCGCTAATTAGTTGCGACTGACTACTATTTCGGAAATGCATTTGCAGCCAATGAAAATCCAGTTCATTTGTTGTTCCTGAAGCCACAAGGTCAAACACGACCCATAAGCTCGTGATAATGTGAAACGTGACCAAAGAGATAGAAGCTTTGTTGCGGGCAAATTATATAATGCATGGAGTGTTCTAAATTTGAATGAGCAAATCTTATTTTTGCCGCTCGTCTCACATTAAGAGGCTCTGAAACGGGTCTCTTCCGTGCATATTGATTAAATATTTTTTCCTGTAATTAATATTTCGTGTCGGTGTTTTTACTTTTTGACTGGATCCAGTTTAGCACCTGTTTGCTTTGACCTTTCTTCAAGCCTTCAGCTTTTTGTTGCAACTAAATACATGTTTCCTTTAACTAAAGATTTTAGCTTCTTTAGTTTTTTTCCCGCAATTCCTGGACTTAAATAACTACAGGCGGGTCTGAACACAGGCTAAATACAGGGCTAAATGTAGCTTTATGGTCGGTGAAGGTGACGATCCCTGCTTTGTTTTGATTGCGCTAGCGTCGTTTGCAAGATGTTGAATTCTCACGGATACTTATCTACAGATCCGAAGCTACAGCAACTTAACTATGGGGAACTGCGCCTCAAGTCGGCAGGCAATATCATTCTTTAGGCACTGACACGGATTGTTTCTCCTGAGATGAGTCAATCTTTGGACTGGAGCGCGATATCCGGTTGTTCTCCCGCTGGAATAGAAACTAAAGCGTTCCCCGTTAGTTGCTATCATGGTCAAGTCGGAAAAATGAACGATGAGGCCAATAAATCTGATCTCGACAATAGTGTAATAACCGCTTGCTTTTGCTCCGATCGATAAGCAATAGGCGTATAAACCTAAAGAACCGAAAGCGCTTCATCAGGGCAGAACCAAAATTTTCAAAATCCGGATGAATCAGGATATAAAAAAAACACCGAGCGGAAGGCCTGGAAAATGTATGTTCCTATATGACCTTGATTGGCAGCTAGCAATCGAATATCCGAAACCGCACCAATCAGAACTCCCGTTTATCAAGTGTACGGCGTTCGCCAAAAACGCGTATTTTTTCCTCCCCTCCCCTGTCTTGACGCGTTGACCTCTCCCTTGGAATCGTTTTTGACTCGCCGCAACTCTCGGTCAGTGGAAAGTCCGAATCGATCGAAGAGCAAAATACGCCTGCTTTGCAGACTAATGCATCATAGAACACAAATGATGATGTTCTTGCCTAGACATAACAATCTTGTTAAAAGATGCCTGAATTTTCTTTGATTTATATTCAGTTTCATGTCATATTTTTATGCCTTACTCCAACATGGGAAGTCTCCATATTTTGTCAGGCCCATTTTTATATTTTTATACTTTTACAAGTTAAAGTTGCCTTAAAGAGACAATCATTATCATCATCTTCGTAGATACCCATCGGTAAATGAGCATGACCATACATACATAGATGAAAACCTATACGAGCTGCGGTGAGCAGAGTCGAGGTGACCCGTGATTTTCTGAGTCCGTAGAGCTGAATAAAGAAGAGCTGGATAAAAAAAGCCAGTTGACTTCCGGTAGGGCAATGGACACTAGCAAAAACGTCTGGAGACTAGGCCGAGGACTGTAAAGAGTCGATGTTACATCAAAGCATATATACATCAATGATCATCGAGCTGTCATCTTGCTGCCAACCCAACAACTGTTGAGTAAAACTATTTAAGAATTATTCCTCGAGCCCGAATGGGCTCGAGGAATAAGGAGGCCATGAATCAACCAACTAGTTGGTCAAAAATATCGAGACAAAACAACTTTAGCTAGTTAAAGAAATCTTTTTTTTGCCGCCAACAAGTCAGCGCTTTCCGCTACTAGGAGGCTATAACATATAGCCTAGGGGGTGTTTACATGAGAAAACTCGCACCGGCGCGAGTTTCATACCGACATGACTTTTCGATTTCGTATCGCGTTTACATGATGACTGGGTTATTTCACATCTCGTTATTTGAAGGTACACTTCATGTTTATAAAATGCACGTGTGATTAAAAATCGCGAACATTACGCATGCGCTACCCGATCCAGTCTACAGGCAGACCGATTTCACACCGAAACGGGTTGTCGTTTCGTGTTTACATGATACCGTTGCGAGATTTCGTACCGGAGTGAAATTCTCGCCCCGGTGCAAGAACCGGGGTGAACTCACGCTGGAGTGACTCGCTATAGAGCCATGAGTGTGAACCGGAGTGAACTCGCTCCGGGGCGAAAGTCGCCCCGGTATCATGTAAACACCCCCCTAGTAGTAGCTCAACCAATCAGAACGCAACATTGATAATAGTCCACTAGTGAGATTTTACTAAAAAGCGATATGTGTGTTTTCGTTTTCGAAATAAAGCCTCAAGACTGTTTCAAGACTGAGAAACTGAAGAACCGAAAATTAAGGCTGCAATACACAAGCATGCTAATGATAATTTTATTACTTAAAAGAAACGTTATAGGCTTTAGCCAGGTTAAGTGAAAAATCAACAGCTAAATTTTTTTTTCTTATTAGCCAAATTGAGACAAGTTATGTTATCTACTTATCTTTTATAAATCTAACCCACTAATTGTTTCCGCCCAACAAAGCAGTCACAAAAACAACACGAGCAACAGAACAGAAGAACAACATTACGCAGGTTGCAGACTGAAAGAAGTCGAGCTTGGGATTTGACTGGAAAGCGCGATTGAAAAAGTGACAAAAACTGCTCAATCAGGCGCTTGCTCTCTTGCGTAGACGTTTTACCGCAGTGTTTCCAAAGTCGTGGCTAGAGTCGTTCAAAGACACTCGTTTTAATAATTCGAAGGCCAATACCGTATTCATGTTGCAGCGCAAACCGAAATAGTTAAGTATTGCATGAAAATTGATTTCCAGGCATACTGTACATCTAAACGACATCTATTGCAGGTCATAGGCTTTATTGATTTTATGTTCACAGCAAATAGAAATCAGCTTACAAATAACACTGTTGTACTGTTGTTGGTATCTACAGATTTTCATCTTGATAGCGCGTAAGAGTCGAAATCTTTTTGCTCGTGTGAAAAAGCCTTCTCTGGCAATCATGATTGGTTGCAGACAGAAGGCTTTTGCAATAGTTTGAACATCTGAAATATCTCGGGTTTTTTTTTTTTTTCAGTTGTTTTCCATGAAAATTTAAACGCCTTTTGAGCGTTAAAAAGGACACACCCCAGAAAAGAATTATTTCTTTGGGGCCGGTGCCGAGTGTCAATTTTAGTCATTGTGAATGTGTTCCAGGTCGGTTCCAGGTCTGCTTTTTTAAATTGGCAAACGCCTCTGTTTCTGTCCGTCTGTGTCGCCTCAACCATATGCATTTATTCAAATCGGCTGTAGGTATTAACTTAACAGCCGTTGCCAAATATGATTGCCTGAGATTTGAACGTCATTTAAACTACAAGTAAATTAAATTTCCTCAAAGCCAGCTCATCACAATAATAATTATAAATTGATATTGTCCTATTGTAAATGACGTTTCCTGACCGTAGCATTTTCATCACGTTTTATTTTTTTTTCTTTGATTTTTGCCTTCAGTTTAAGACTGAAACGCTTTAAGTTAAAGTATACGAGTAAAATGAATCAAGGCAACCCAAGTTTACTGTGGCACCTCTCAAGACTTAAGAGAGTTCCCATCCGTGAGCGGAACGCTTTATCTTATTACACCAGCATAATTCCTCATTTTCCTCTGGGACCAGGATGTTACTAGACAGCAATATCCAGTTTTACTGGAATTACCAGTTTGTAAAATAAAGTGGAAAAGGGAACGAATCCGAAGGAAATAAACGAAAAGCTTACATAAATGGTACCACAATATTGCATTTTGGTTTGCCAAGGCCCATGCAAAATCTGATAAAAGTTTTCTTAAACGATACACAGTATCCTATTTCATCGATTCATTTAAAATCATAAAAAATGCCGCATAATTTATAGTATTGCTGATTTAACATCCTGTTGCTATGTTGCTCCTATACCTAATGAAATTTTTCTGTCAGGGTAGTCAACTCGTAATACAGCCCTGATAGCGGTTTAAGAGGATCACATGGTCTAATGAATACTACGTCAGCAAGCGGCTTAAAATGGTTTGAAAGTCTTGCCTTGCTTGGCGATAATTGATGCTTACATTCAACGTAGCTAATATAATGGAGAATTTGTCAAGTAAATAGTCTTGACCAAACTAAGAAAATCGTCTTAAACGTGAATGCTTGTAAATAAACAGATTTACTCTCCCTAAAAAGCAATTCGTATTATTAGTAATTTTTTGTTCACCCGTCTTATAAACTAAACTGTGTTTCCTTGCAAACAAGACTGCCAAAAGTTTTTCGTGACATTTATATGTAAAACTACTTTTGTTCAGCTGCACCACTTCAAGGCTACAAAGCTACAACGGGTAGCAGTAAATATGTATTTACCACTGTTAGTTTCTTATCAGAACTTAGTCTCTCACTGAAATACGGTATTTCAGCCCTTCTTTTTCCTTTCAATGAACAAGCGTGCCGTTAGTTTCTTTTCTATATTATTTTTGGACTCTTTATTTCGGGTCACAAAGGCCAAAGAGTAGTTTTACCATGCCTTCCAACAAGCGAAGTATTGCGACATTGCCCGACTCTAAATCAAATGTCCAGTGAGGAATGTTATATGAAAAACTATCGTGATATCTTCTGAGAGCACGATCGTGCGCTCGTTGATGTCCAATTCAGTTTAAATGATGTAACTACTAATAAAAAGGAACTGGAAAATGGAAAAAGGGTTTATTGTCGTACCTATCACAACATTTTTTGAAAACAAAGAAAAACAAAAGGTTTTTTGCAAAGCAATAAAATTAAAGGTTGAACTTTGCAGCCGTTGAAAATTTTAAAACCGTTTGAACTTACCTGATCTCTCAGGAAACAACCCTCAAATTCATGAATATTATTGGTCCTTTTGAAAAATGCTTGAGAATCTTTTGTTTTCAAACACCGTTGTGATTGGATAATGTTCTTCCAAGTGCCTATGTTCGAGTAGTTGCACTGTAAAGAAATGGCTTTTTAGTTTAATATAATGCATTTTGCTTTACTTAATGCTCATTAATTTCTTAAGTGGTACAAACGGGATAATCTCTGCATGTACAATATATCACCCTGCCTTGCCCAAACCGATCTAAAAACCCGTTTGACCACTTAGGGTCAGGTGTCGTGCGTCCTCCTTGGCAGTTGAAAAATGCTGACCCGTGCAAGTGAGAGGAGGCCTTGTTTAAGGTTAACGTTGTTTATAGTCTCTTTCTCTTGTTCGCGTTCCGCATCGTCTTCTTCAAGAGAAATATTAACTGCCCCACTGTCCTTTAAAGTTTTAGCAATCGACGGCATGTCCATTCTGCCAGTTTGAAGTTGCTGCTTCAACATATTCCTCCCGGTTAATCCACGTATTTCTCCTTGCAAATCATTTAACGGCAATAGCAAGGCCAGGCAGCAAGATAGGGACCATTTTGGATTCTTTCGCCATTCTTTTACGTAGTTGTAAATGTACGTAAAATATTGCACTGAAAAAAAAAAAAGGGTTTTCAGAAGATCAATTTATATTGACCTCTGAGCACAGAGCTTGGACTTCAAGGTGCGGGTAGCGGCTAAACTCAGTAAGGGATAGGCCAGATGAGGTGGACTCTGGATGGTAGTGTTTACTCTTCAAATTCCAATGATTTGTCTCGAAAACAAGTCTTGTACTTAGTCGAAATATTTGGGATTGGGCTCTCTTAAGGAACCAATGCCATCTCAGCGAACCAGGGTGTATGAGTGGAAGAAACTGAATTTTCGCTGTCGGTAAGTACTTGTATTGCAAATCAGTAATTTAGAAGCTATGAATTCCGTGTTTGTAAAGAAAAATATTCAAGCACCTGCCATTTAAACTATGGTAGTTTTTTCGCAAAATAGAGACACGGTAACAGGTAAAAGCTCACTAACTTCATATTGGTAGGCAACACATGTTTTTTTTATACCAGACTTTATCGCAACAAAAAAAAAACTGAAAACTGGTTAAACTGATCACACTACAAAGCTCATCCAATCAGGAGTAGGACTGTAATGCCGTAACAACACACATTCACATTTCAAGTGGACATACCCTTAAGATTTTTGTTTTTGAAAGTACACTTTGCCATAGCAACCGCTGCGAAAATGTTTTTCGATTTGTTCATAACCTGATCTTTTAAAGGATGTTTAAGAAATGTTCAAATTTGCCACCATTTTGACATACCATTCGGCTTATTCTTCTCTCGGATGCATCTCAGAAACACAGGAAAAGTGACGTGGATTAATGAAAAAAAGAAAAACAAAAGCGAAGAGAAACACAAGCAACAAAATTTTTGGTGAGCAAATACGACAATTCCTCCATAAAAAAATGTGTAACTGGTAATTATTTTCGCGGTTTTGGTCGTACGAAACGGCATTGCACTCGTGCAAAACAACGGCAAAGAAATGTACAAAAAAGTGTGCTGCACGTGCAAATTTATTTAATTAGATCTATTGATTTTGTTGCCGTTCTCATTGAAGTCGCCGCTTAGCATTGACTAAATCTATATATCATTTCCTACATTTATGTCTCAAAAAGCCACATCTGAGCTTGTCAATTTCAAGATCAGCGGAAATTCAGACTCAAAAGGTTTTAAAAAAATCTTATTTTGACAAAAATTTAGACTGAAAAAGTTTCTAAAAAAATATCATTTTGTTCAACACTCGATTTTTTCCCAAAACGTTCTTGCAGTAAGGTGTTCCTTCAGTTAGTACAATAAAAAGTTTTAAGTTACAGGAACTTTAATCCAAATAGATAATGACGAACAAAGACGTGCATATTATTAAACTGATTTACCGAAGAGACCCTCTATCGTTACCGTTTCGTCGGAGATTAGTCGCGGTCATCCTTTGATTTCAATATGCCAAGGAAACTGGGCGTCGGGTCCCCCACGCTTAAAGAATTTTGTACTCTCATGGCATGCCATCAACTACTGGTGTCGATGTTTGCGTAAATTTATCCGAAGTTCAATTGTCCTTATTAAACTTAAAGAAGGCGGTAATGTTTGTACACAAGCACTACAATCCATATATTATTAATCGGCTTATGTTTATAAATAGGGATGTTCCTCAAGGTACAGTTCTGGCACTGACACTGATAATTTAATTATTGAAAATACAATGTATGTTCGTAACTTACCGACAAGAAGTCCAATGACCAATGAGTTGGCAACAAGAACCAAGCTATTGAACGCCAGAGTATGCATGTATTTTTCTGCTGAGTTCGGAGAACCTTCACTCGGGATTGTGCTCACGGCTCCTATTCCAAGGTTTACGAGCGTAACGGCAAGTGAAGAAAGCATGAGCTTGTATTCGAATGGATCAATAATTGGCCTTTTCGTCGCGAAATACATGCCATACAGACCAGAGAAAACCACTGCTGATCCAATGTAAGCTCTGCTTTCGCTACCTATAAGGATCAATCCAGAGGTCAAAGTGACCTTTCGTATTGTCTCTATAGCTTCCCAGTACCAACAAGAAGGTTCGAAATTTTCGTGTAAGAATCGCAGTCCCACCTGCACTGTGCTTTGGTCTTCGGAACCATATGTGTCGTTTGTTGTTTCAGCATCAGTTTTTCTCGCCGCCCTTTTTTGTTTCCAAATAATCATAAAGGCAGTAATAGGCAGGGCAATCACATACACGATGCAACAGTATCCCACGAAGACTAATTGCTTGTATCTTTTCTCTTTACAGGTAATGGTGTAGTCTGCCTTCAGGTACACCTTGCAGGCTTTATCGTCTTCATCTTTTTGGTCAATGCAGATGGTGCGGCAGGCAAGAGGCATAACTTGAGAAGTTTTTATGCAAGTGTTCAGATAGGTCACGTAAAGAAAGAAAAACAGATTTCTCATTACGACCCCTTTGATATGCTCCTTTTTCTTCATTTTTTCCTCTTCACTCAAAATATTTCGTGTCGATGCCCAAGTCACAAGGAAGAAGCTGGCAAAAGCCACGATGACTGCTGCAAAATTCAAGCCCATAAGAACAAACAAACTTCTGAATGCATCAAATTTCAAGCTGGGGAGAACGCAGCTGAGGGGAGCTATCTGAAGAATATTAACTTGAACAATCTCGGAATATTCTCCGATAGCAGAAAGACTTTCAGGCCATTTTATGTACGCAAACGCCTCCATGAGACCAAACGTCACCTGATAGAAGCCAACAACAACTTTAACCCTTCCGAGGACGATGTCAACAAACGATCGACTTGCATTGTTTTTGCTTTTCTTCTTGCTTCTCCAGACCACGAGAATAACCAGTAAAATAACTATTGCCCCCAATATTGAAAACTGTCCGATTATCCATCCTTTTGTTGGGCACAGCTTGCATTTCCTTAGTTGCTTATAATATCGATCGCTGCAAACTGCACATACTGGTCCTTCATAACCTTCCTTACATGTAGACTCCACACCTCCCTTACAAGCCTCTTCTAAAGGACATCTGTGTGGGTGTGGAAGGGGGTGTGATTTTGGGAACTTAATGTCTGGATTATTTTTGATGTGTAATTCAGGAGTAAATGAGTCGTTCCCTAGGTTATAAGTGAAATCTGCGTACCATTTTTGTAGTGTCTTATTTCTCCAGTACCACCAAAAACCTTTCGTAAGGTTCTTTAGGTCAGGCGCACATAGTATTCCCGGTGGTGTAACTTTACGGTTACATGGTTCGCAGTCTCCGAACATATCCATTCGCGTGAAACCTTCCAAACATTTACAGGCGCGAAATCCGGAAAATCCGCTCGTGTTAGTACCTAGTAAACAAAAGAAATCAAAGATATGTTACAAAAATTCGCAAATTTAAAATTAAGCAATAGAAAACGTTTTCCGTGTTTGCATAGCCTGATTTAAACACTTCAGGGGTCGCATGTTTCTAAAGATTTTTCAAGTTTCAACCGACGAGGAAATGGGTAAATGAAGTAAACTTGTCGAGGTTTTCAATTCAAAACCTTTTTCAAATTCGTGCTTGCGTGATTAGCGCACGAAAAGCAGAGCATCTTGACGTCACAACCATATCTGCATACTCTTATGCAAACACGCCTCTCGGCAATCAGAACGAGCGTACTATCTTAGTTATTGTATATGCTATATTATGCCTTGACGATGGGAGATACTTCAGGTAAAACAACAAGATGGCTACCCAATTACTACGTTACACCTTAAACACTCAAAGGATTCTAGAAGCAAGGTTATAGCAGGGCTCTCGCACGCGAAGCGCGTCAGCGAAGCTCCATGGGTAAGAGAATGAAGTAATCTTCCCATTCGAGAAAATTTGGTAATCACGTGACCGTACACCGACCGCCCGCCCGAGAGACCGTCCGTCCGCACCACAGGCATACCAATGTAAAATAACTTAATCAACGGGTATGGTAACCCAAATGCAACTCGAGGTTATTTTGGCGGGAAATCGCATAGCTACCGGCGTCTTGTAAAGCAGAAACAAGTAAAGAGTCAATAAAGAAGAAAACGTAAAGCGGAAATTGTTTCTGTATCCGTTTTGCCTAAAGTATTAAGCTTAGATAAACTGTCATGTCCACAAATTTGGAGTATAGAGCAAGAGAAAGACAGAAAAAAAGAGAAAGTAGGCGGCATGCCAGCGAAGCTCAACGAGTAAAAGGGCAACAGGGATTTAGAGCGAGAGATAAACAACAAAGGAGACATTTTTTTGTTCGAATAACAACATGAAAATTTTGTATCGGCGGTGACAAAATGACAAAAAAAGCGGCCACCAATGCAAGGTGAAAATGAGCGGCAGTGAAAAAAAGTGAACGGGAATACGTACGACATTTCCTCCATATAACGTGTAACTAAGAAGTTTCGAGAATTTTCACGTTGCGGTCGTGCAAAACAACGGCAAAAAAATGTACATAAAAGTGTGTTGCACGTGCAAAGTTGCTTTTGTCAATTAGACCTATTGTTGTTTTTCACCGTTTTCCGGCGTTGCTTGCCTTCGCCGCTAAGTATTAGACGATATCGAGAGCTTCGCTTTTAGCCCTGGCTACATCTAGATATTAGCCTCTTAAATAAAACATAAAAATACAAACTACCACAGATTGAGAAAGCTTAATAAAATACTATACAGTAAACACCCGAATATAAGAACACATGATTTTGGGGTTCAGGCTTATCTAGTTCTTATTTATTGGGTGCTCAGTGAGAAATCAGCCTGACATAACATGTTACTAGAGGTTTAGTTTGCATATTTTATTATAAATAAGTAAGTAAGTAAGCAAATCAGTAAATCAATAAATAAAATACAAATCTGTTAAGTAGTAAACTAGTTAACATTAATGAGTAAAAATGAAACATCAGTTTCAACATTTTTAAAATATTTCTCACAGTCATGCTAACTCAACAGCAACGATAGTTACATTTGTTTTCTTATTCCGACACCCTCCCCCTTATTATATAAGAACACGTTTAATTAATCAGGCTGACCTGGTTCAGGTGTTTACTGTATACGAAATATACTAAAATAGAAATTAATTATGGAATGGACTTTAATGGTTTGCATAAACTATACACTAAGAACATTAGATGGCGGGTGATTTAACAAAAAGCAAGACTTCACGCTCAGATTTGAAGGGCAGTACAGTTGGATCCTATACTATGTGGTGGGGAGAAAGGTTAAGATAATCACCTCGTGGACAAGCCTTGCAGTCATACCGATTTTGTCCGGGAGCGTTATCGTAATGGACATAAGTTCCCCTTTCGCACTCCTTACAGCCAGGTCCAACAAAAGCCCGCGTGTCTGCGTAGTAACCTCCTGAAAAAAAAAAGGGATAAAAAAATGAATAAATAACAGAGGATTAGGTAGGGATTACATAATAAAATACATAATTGTTGATATATAACATCAAACATTGGAGTTATTTGCGTACCTAAATTCTTAAAAAAAAACACACACACACCTCTCTGGTAGTGTGTGGTAAAAAAATCAGTCCGTTGTTTTAGAAAAAAAGAAACAAGGAGAGTTCAATGAAGTGAGGCAAACTTTACTTATTAAAATAATTTTCCTTCATTTATTTCCTTTTCCAAATTATTATCTTCTTTATTTTGTTTATTTCATTTTTAGCCCTAGACTTTTTCAGGTAAGCACGTGCGTACCGTTTGAGATGCGCAGTGCCTACTTATCTACCATCCATCCAGCTTATCTACCTAGTTTACAAAAACTCTACTAGATACTTAAAAGCAAGTAATTCACACGCAAATTTTTATTTCATTCCTTTGGCGGCTGCTAAGAATCAAGACTGAGCTCCACTAGGTGTCCTAGTGCAGGGGCGCCGGTCCACAACCTGCTCAAAATAATGCATTAAAGTGTAGGATGAGCTCGAGGTAAAATATTCGTCATGATTCATATGGACGCATAATGCGTCTTGTGTCCGTCTTTATAGTAGAGAAGCATAACCAGACGAACTAAAAATGTCTGCCCAAGCTCCTCCAGACGGATAGTGCGTCCTTAGTATAAAGGCATGATGGTATCATTTGTGACTACGGCAGAATGGAATGTGTTACTGTGCCTTTCATACGTCCAATCTTCTGAGAATCCAGCTGATGGAACTTCCCACTATCGGTCCTCATCAGATTACCACTTGACGGATAATATGTAGAAAAACGTCCAGCAGGATTTCGGGGGTTTTGCTGGCCATACGTTTGACTTGACTCCAACGTGATGAAGGGTCGATCTTCCAAACTTTACACCAAGCCATTCTCCTGAATCTTCGGGCGTCAACCTCTTCCTGCAGGATCTGACATGACACGGTACCCTGATGCAAACGCCCGTATTTTTTCCCTCTAGCCCTTGGTCGGTTCAGTCTGGCGCATCTTACGGAATATAAAACCGGTGCTGGTTTCGCCCTGACCACTGTAAAGAGCAGATTGAGGTTCCTTTCAATCGGTGGTGCAAAGCAAGCGTTGAGCTAGGGAAAGAAGTCGATGTTGAACCCGCAGTACCAAGAATTGCTAACAGACAGCAACATCGTGATAACGTTCCAGCTACCACTCCTGTTCAGTCCTTCCAGCGTTCGCTGTGCATTTCCCCGGTGGAACACCTGATAGCCCAGATGGACACTTACTTCAATGAAAACCAGATGAACGTCTCTGTTGTGGCGAATTTTTCTTTTTGTTTGCGTTTTTACTTGCACTTACTCGTTACCATGTATTCTTTTCGGTTTTTATATCACTCTGGTATTTTGTTAATTATGCTCCTTTTTTACGCGCTTATGTAAATTTCATCGTGTATAGCTTGTTATCTCGCCCTTTTCTACGCGGAATATTTTAAGGGTCTATTGGTGTTCATGATCCGTGTCAGTAGTTTTTTCCTGGTTCCCCGAACCTCAAACCTTTAACATCCTTAGCATTTGGAATTTAATTACTTTTTCGCTACTCGTGTTGGTAGTAAAACATTTGTTTAGGTCAATCGTGTGTATTTCCTTGAATCGGCCCTTGCCTTTTCATTCTCCAAACTGATTTGTTTGGTAGCTGAAGTACTGAGCTCAAGTGACACCACAACTGATGCAGCAATTCAATTTTATCGAGATAATCTTGTGTCACTGAATGTCGTTGACATTGAGCTTGTTTGTTGGGGTCGCAAATGGTCAGAAGTAGCTGACAAGTCGTCTTCCAACCAGTGCTTGACACTCTTAGAAAATGGGACCCTATTTTCTTTCCCAACATAAATGTCCTTCTTCGCATCTTTTTACATTAACTGTTACTTCGACGGAGTGTGAAAGGTCATTCAGCACGTTAAAAAGATGTACTTAAGGAGCACAATGACCACGGAGAGACAGCCGGGTCTTGCAATGATGAACATCCATTATGGTAGAGCAATCGACATTGACGAGATCGTTAACAACTTTGCCGCTCAGTATCGACGCCTTCTCTTACTAAGAGACATTTTGACTGATGAGTAGTGAGACTAAAATAGAGTAAGTTGCGTTATGTGGAACTTAATTCATCTACACAGCTATTTTGTAGGCTTGTCTCTTGTAGACAAGTTGCGACGTAAGTAAACCTTATCCAGAAGCTTTTTGCAACTTACGGCGCTCAGGTCATTCATTCGTCGTGGATACAGAGTTAATTGTTTGGGTGTTTAAAAGAATATCATCTATTTTAGAGGATTGAAAACGTCAACGGAAGACGACGGAAATAGATTTTTTACTCGGTTAATTGCTTTTGATCAAAAACTCACAAGGTCTGTTCTTTGCTATCAAGAAATTTTGTTGAAATGGAAAAAATCCCTTTGTGAAGAACGTATTTTTAGAGGACGAAATAGACTCCATCAGATACCAAGTACACATTACACCATACGGACAGATATTCTACATCAAAGGCCTTATTACCCTCGAGACCTAAATAGGTAACGTGTATTAGCCACCTTTTTGTTATTTACACTTCGAGGTTGCACAGGAGCCGGGTCGAGATGCTTTCAAAGTGTATTGTGGGACTGTTTTGGGAGACTCATTTTCAACGTGGCGGCAAATGAGTCCCCAAAAACAGTCCCACAATGCACTTTGACAACCATGTCGAACCGGCTTCTGAGCAACCTCAAAGTGGCTAATTACGTCAGATAAATTTACCTGCTGGGCACTCTTTGCACACGATGGGTTCAACAGAAGAATCAACGAACGTCCCCCGTGGACAGGGGTCTAATTTATCTGTTCCATTTTGTCTGGTAAATCCAGCTTGCTGAAAAGCCAGCAATAAGTTTTCTTTAACCGATGTATATTTTCCAGAGATGTCGATGGCTTCAGTATCATCCTCCTCCCCTTGGCCGCTAAAGTAAAAAGTGGGAAAAGAAAAATTAATCGCTAAGAAGGGCTACTGATAGAAAAAACAAATGGCTGCACGTAATGGATAACAATTTACATGGTTGCAGGTATTATTTCACTCACAAATTAATTGAGCAGTTGTGTTCTTGACCGCGGAGTTTCATAATCAAAATTCTTCCTTCTTGCATACTTCTATTGAAAAAAAAAATGCACAGTAAAAGGCTAATTAAAGAACAAGATAGCATATACTCTATCAAAGAATAAAAATAAGAAATAAATTTATTTCTTGGTAACTTTGAGAGCGGGAACAAATCCTTGAATCTGATTGGTTTCGGGTGCAGTATGTGCGTATAGAGCGTATTCACATGAAGTCACGGCGGCCATATTGGTGTTCCAAACAAATCCTGTGGGAGTTGAACCCTTTTCTTATTTATACAATTTCTTTTGTTCCCATAAATTTGCATAGATGCTGGCCATGCGAGTGAAAACGCTCTATTTTCGATCCTGCACGCAAACTCGGCCGGAATTGTGATGAAAGGTTTAACGGGTTTGTTTTCTGTTTATCAATCGGCGAAAGGTAGTGTTTTGGGAGACAGTGTGGCCGAGTGGTCAGCGCGTCGAACACGCAATCCAGACGGTTCCACTTTCGAGTCACGCTTTGGCACTTGCTGGATTTGTTCTCGGTTGTTCCGAGTTCAAATCCTCGGCCACGTTTGTAAAAAGCCAATTGGTTGCTTTCTGCCAGTTGGGGTTCTTAATAATCCTGTTACGTTATATTTCAATTATTTGTTTCTAAGTATTTGAGTGGACTGCTTGTAAACCAGTTGGATAAGCTAAGTACACTTTCCACTATAAACAACTATAAACAATTTAGACTTTCACAAATGCATTCAATGTCGCGCGGTTTTATCTTTTTGCTCGCTTGGGTTGATCATAACTCCCGCCTTAGAATGTCTGGCAATATTTGTCCCAATATTACTAATAAAAAGTGGTCGACTTCTTAAATGTCTTAACTCGATTGAGTTGAGTCCGGCCGCTGATAAAAATTAAACCAGTTAAACTCTTTTAAAGAGGTTACGTTCTGAAGAATTTTTTACCGGGTTTTAGAAAAGTAACCCCTTTAACTTGCCAAGTGCGGCCGCAGCCATTAATTGCTTGTACACATTGGAAAAAATTATTCAAAAATGTCTGTATCACTTTTCATCCGCCATATCGTGTTGACGACCGAATGAAGAAAAGAAGCGTGAGGAAAATATGCCGCCTTCTCTTCCCTGCTCTCGATGTCTACCTTTGGGACCCCTTTCGATTTTGCTGAGAGCCCGGAAAGAAACAGGCCAGACAGTACCGTAAAAAAAGCCTTTTTCTTCACGCTTCAATTTTCATCTACGTTTCAGTCAACGACAGAAGAGTTGTGAGGTGTAACTACATTAACTTGCAAGTGAAGCATACTTACATATCAGTGTCAATGTTTTTAATGCCCTTGAAAGATCCAAGGCTAATGTTCTGTATCGTTCTGTTATCTATCCCTGTTCGTATCATAAATCTGAAAGAAAAATGGAAGAAACATTGACTATGGTAGATTACCGAATTTCCACAGGTTTGATTTGTTAGTATGCATATTTTTTCTTTCTGATCAAACAATTAAAAACCGAACATTACGGAGTAGAACGCAAGTGAAAAAAAGAAAAAAGAAAAAAAACTAAACCATTTTTTTTTTACTTCGGTATATCGACTACTTACATTATCAGGTTATTGTTTGGAACTATAAATGCATTTTGTCCAATATCCTCCACCGGATTATCCGAAAGCATTCTGGAAAAGAAATAGAGGAAAAAAGAAAAAGAATTGTATTATTTTTGCGTTGTTAGTTTTCGATTGTCCTGCGTAAGCCTTATGGATAGTAACCCCCCCAGGGCCGTTTATACCCTTATTATAGTGACAAATCTTTCAGCAAGACCGAAGAATACTGAGTAGCGATTTTTCTTCACTGCCTTGGCGCTAATGCGTTTTGTGTTTACAATGGCCCGTTGTTCGAAACCGAAGAAGATAAGACAAATCTGTCTAAAATAATGGAGAAACTAGACGAGTTTGCCATTGGAGAGGTAACTCAAACCTATGAAAGGTATATTTTCAATAGTAGAAATCAATAATCAGACGAATCTATTGATTCCTTTGTGGCTGCATTGCGTAAATTGGTGCAGACATGCAGTTTCTGTGAATGACCATACGACACCCTGATAAGGGACAGGATCGTCCTCGGAGTTAACAGCAAAAAGTAAAGAAAAAGGCTGCTTCAGGAAAGAAAGCTAACACTAGCAAGTGCGTCGATATTTGCAGGAGTCCCGAGGCACCTACGTCGCAGCTCCCACAGGCGGCCCTACCTCATGTTGCGAGGGAAGGATGTAATGTAATTTACATTAAAATTATGTGACGCGCCGGTCTCGCGTTACAGGCGACCGTTGAAAATATAACAGACTTTGTATGAGAAATATATTACTGAGATCTGCGAACGCTAAATAACGCTAAACCTTACTTTTTCTTAATTGAAATTAATAAAAAAGACTTACCTGCAATATATTTCACTGCGTTTTGGTGTCTGTTGGTCGTTTTACTGGTTTTTTGGCTTTATTGCGTAACCGCTGTTATTCCCTTCATAAGGTTTAGCTTTATTTAGCGTTAGCAGATCTCAGTAATATATTTCTCATACAAAGTCTCTTATATTTTCAACAGTTGCTTGTAACGCGAGACCGGCGCGTCACATAATTTTAATGTAAATTGCATTACACCCTTCCCTCACAACAAGAGTTTGGGCCACCTGTGCAGCTCCAAGCGATTTCAGGAACAGATAACGAAAAAAATAATAATCTGAAGCAAAGTGACTCCCCGTTTAACAATTCCCAGAGGAACAAGGCAGAGAAATTTCTGCATAGAAATTCAAAACAGGGTAAGTTTTGCGGTGGTGAACACGTAGTTACGAAAGACAAATGTCCAGCGTGGGGTTCCAAGCGCTTGGATTGTGGAGGCAGAAAACATTTCGGCGACGGCTTGGCAAAAAGCAAAGGTAAAACAGGTCGAGACATTATCACGCTATTCCAAATCTGACGATAGCGAATTAGATTTTATTACCAGCATTACGACTTCGGTTGTCAGTGCAGTCAACGCTCTGGATTTGCTGAACACTCATTTTACAAAAGAGACCTTCACGTTGATGGAAATAGTTCCAAATTGATTTTGGAGCGTCAGTAAATAATATCACGAAAAAACTTATCGGCAATTCCAAACTAGCACCGATGTCCAAACGCAAGGTTATGTGGAAAACGACAGAGATTACGCCCCAAGGAGTGACGCGAATCATAATTCGAAACCCCAAAAATCAGATTTCTGTAGGGTTCGTGGTTGTAGCAGAGAATTTGAGGCCGCTTATAGGAGCACAGGCTACCCACCACATGACGCTTATCAATGTGAATAAGGAAAATTTCATGCAAGTCACCCCAAGCCGCCCAAAAGAAGCTGAAGTATGCCGTCTCAGCACCAGTGACCGCCTAATCCAGCGATTTTCGGATGTATTTAACCGCCCATTAGAAACCTTTTCCGGCAAAGTTAGCCTAGAGGTTGAACCAAATGCAGAACCGGTGATTATACCCCCGCGACGGATCCCAACTGCCCTAAAGGAGAAACTGAAAAAAGAATTGAATAAGCTAGTGGATGAGAAGATTATTTCGACTGTGGATCAACCGACACGCTGGGTGAACTGCCTCGTGGTAACAACAAAGAGATCTGGTTCACTGAGGATCTGTGTGGACTCTAGGCATCTCAACAGAGCGGTTCCTGCACTATACATTTGGTCAAAATGTCCTAGTGCACATCGACCGCACGCCACTTGAGTCGATACTCAAGAAACCACTGCCAAGCGCACCTCGACGTCTACAGGGAATGATGATTCGCTTACAAAGATATGACATCACAGTTGGTTATGAACATAGCACGAATATGTTCCTGGCTGATTTGCTATCAAGAGCGTACCTAACCAAGGATGCAGAGCCCGAAAGTCAAAAGTTTGAGTCCGTAAACATGGCAAGCTACGTACCAATTTCAAACGAGACTCGAAGAGATCAGACAAGAAACTCAAGGGGACGAATCTCTGCGGGGGTTGATGAAGGTGATCCTGCAAGGCTGGCCGGAGGATAAGTCATCTGTACCAGCTCTGGTCTCTACCAGTTTGCAACCAGCGAGACGAGTTGACTCCTTAGAATGGTATCATTTTCAGAGCTAAACGTGTGGCCATACCGCCACACTCCGTGAAAAGATGAAACAGAAAGTCCACTCTTCTCACATGGGCAGGGATGCATGCCTCAGACGCGCGAAGGAATGCATCTTTTGGCCTGGTATGTCTGCAGAAATGAAACAGCTAGCGGAGTCGTGCGAGACATGCAGAGAACATGATTGCGCACAATCTAAGGAAACACTGAAGAGCTCTGAAATACCAAAGTGACCCTGGGAACGCATCGTGACCGACTTGTTCTCTTACGAAGGCAAAGAATTTCTCATCACCATGGTAAAAGTTCTCGGATGTCCATTCTCTTAAAGGTGTATTTCCTTTTAAAGCCTCTATCCAGAAAGTTTTGTATGACCGTGAGATCTGAGTCTACAGCGCCATAAACAGGCAGACCATAAGTGAAATTCGGTAAAACTAAGGCGCTAAATAGGTGGTGGTCTACTTCACCTTGACTGAAACCTTCCTTCCGTAAAGATCTTATACAAACAGACACTTATTTGCCTTGATCAACTAGCAAGTACGTGTTCGCTATATTTACAATTCTCCTGAAATGTAACATCTAAAATGGGCAGCTCCGTGCATTGCGGAAAGTTATTAACTTAAGCAATATCCTGAATAAAACCTTTCTTGCGAAAAATAATTTCTTTACATTTGGACGGATCACAAATCATAGTATTTTCCTTAGACCAAATTAAAAACTGATCCACCAAATCCGTAGGACAGTGGCCATTACTCCAAACGGGAACAATGAGAGTAGAGTCGTCCGCGTATTTAAACAGAGCTGGGTGATTATCTATGCTGATTTCCAGATCATTAATAAAAATACTAAATAAGTACGGACCACTCATACTGCCCTGTGTAGTGCCCCTGTTCACACATTTCTATTGTCCTTGAAAACTATTGTAAATAATGCATTGTTGACGATTCTCGAGAATGCTTAAATACCAATTGATCATGAATGATTAACGCTGTCGAACGCTTTACTGAAATCCATGGCAAACAAACACACGGCTTTACACTTACGGTCATCAAGATAACCATAGACGATGTGCTGCATACTGAGGAGTGCGGCAATACAGCTCCTCCCCCGTCCTGTAGGCAAACTGAGTTGAGCTCAGATGTTGCTCAACAGTGTCCCGCGCGTGAATGTTATACATGGACTTCTCAAATGCACGTGCATTTACAGGGTGACGTTGATTCCTCAGTAGTCTGTCTTTCCCTTGGGAACGTCAACCTTGGGGAGGGGGTCACGTGAGCTCTTTTCCACGATGAGGGCCAGATACTAAACCTCAGGGACAAGTTCCAGATCTTGCAAATTACAGGTGTAAATCTTTCCGCGTGGTCTCTCGACACCCAAAACTGAATGAGGTCCGGTCCAGTGGCTGTTTTCTTCGGGTGCTGCAAACAGTTCCATACCTGTCTTTCTGAAATCTCAGGAACTTGGACTCCACTCTCAACTTCGGCATGTCTAGGCTATTTATACGCACTGTCCCAACACAATTCAGGAAAATAATCATTCACTTCAGCCAGAGATTGCATGTCCAATGTAACCTTAGCCGAGGGACAACGGCGCTGTGACAGGCTATCCACGTGTTTCCACCACTCCCTAGCTCCTACAGGTGCTAGAAGGAGATTTCTCCTGTTCTCACTGATAACTTCACTTATTCTCCTGTTAATCTTCCGAAGCCAATCACCCCTGTTTTGACCAATCCTAGATTTAGACCTCATCAAGGACTTGAGAAGGGGTGTCACCCACGCCGGAACACGCGATGAAATGCGAACTGTTCTGAATGGCATGCACTTGTCCATGTGTCTGTGAATAAGAGTTTCCAAGTTATTCACAGCCTCATCCACATCGTTTGTTCCCAAGACACTTAATCCCAAGTATCTCCCGCAAGTTCCAAGTATAACGCCTCCTTTCGGTGTTTTCTGCAATTCCAGATACGAATTTTGTGGCGAACGGGTTTGAGGTTGATCCCGCTGGTAAAATGACCGCCGTGTGATCCGTTTTTATCGATATAGAAAACGGAGCACATTTCCCAAACAAGTCGGGTCGATTTGTAAGGACATTGTCCAAATTCGCAACACCCCTAGTTGGAAAGTCCACCAGGGAATTCCATCCTGTCAATTAACAAAGTTCATTTGCATCCAGTTGGTTAGTATCACCGCCCAAGACAATGGTCAATCCAGGGTGTTGATCTAAAGCATTGCTCACTAAATGAACAAGGTATTGTAGAAAGTCCGAAGGCCTGTATGTTGGCTGGGGCGGCTGATACACTCCACACACTAATAGTAAATTTCCCCAGGGTAATTTAAAAGGCAAACATAAAAGTTCATAGAGCTCTGATCTAAAACAACCAATTACGTCCAAGTTACTCCTTGCAAATATAGCGATTCCACCTTTACATCTGCTATCCAGGCCCGACCAGTTCCTATCGCTTCTAAATATGTTGTAGCCGGGTATGTTAACAATAGCGTCCGGCATTTCTGGCTTAAGATGAGTCTCGAAAACAACACAGATATCAATGTCTTTGTTATTCCAATCCGCATCCAGTGTCACAGCGGCTCGAACTCGGTTCTTAGTCTTGGCAAGGCTGCAAATATCTGTAAATAAAAGTTTAGGCACCGCAAATTCTGAGTTGGATTTGTTAGTCGTAGGATCCACTTGTCTAGCAATAGGTACAAGGTTTGCTCTAGCCATGTCATTTACAGAACGGCAATCGACGTTCCAACTACCGGTTTCATCTCTCCTGTTAAAAATCCTGAATCCTGAATCCTGAATCCTTCGTCGACAGCCTCCTCTAGATCCTCTATATCTTAAGATGTCAAGCAACTTAAAGGATTGAAGCACTAAGGATATTTAGCAAACAAACTTGCCGATTCGGTTCATCTAGTTGATCTGTGCTGTCCCTCATAATATCTTCTGATCCAGGTTCACTTTCAACATCCATATAAATCGTTATATCTAGCGGCGGATCATGACCGGGAACAACTAATGTGGTCACGCTACGTTTCGTCCATCTCGCCAACGCAACCCTAGTCCGACCGAATCCTGACCGAGAAAAAATTACTTTTGCTGGAGCAAGCCCGCTTGAAACCAATAAAAGTCTGGAAGCTCTGTTTCCCTTTCCGAGGAGCGTCGTGTATCCGATATTCGAGAGGCTAAAAGCATCAAAATCCGTTGGAAAATGAAAAGCATCATAGTAAATATAATTAAGATAAAAATATATGTAAAATATCAGAGCGCTAGAAAACGTGGCCGCCATGTCCGGCGCCTCAAGGGACGTCGATTTTGAACTTTTTATTCCAGAACAATGAACTTTCAAAACGAAGGGGATGTTACAACAGGCATTGATTACTTATAATCGGATATTGTTATGCAATAGGTTACTAGGCGTGTAAGGAATTCTCTCAGATTTCAGGTTCGATTTGTACATTGATCGTCGCGTGAGTTTCAATAGATCTGTTGGATTATTTAAATCGTGCTAGTGAACCAACTGAAACACTCTGTCGCGTTAAGAATTTTGCTGATATGTTTTCTGGAGTGGTTAAACTGAAAGATTGCCAGCTTAACCTGTCAAATGATTACCATGTGGTTTGAGGGAGAAAGTAGACAAGAAAGTTCTGGCGTAGATGGATTGCTACAAGAAGATCGACGAAGTGCCGAAGCGCCCAGTGGTCCAACAGAGTGGGTCTCACCTCTCGTTTTAGCACCGAAACCAGACGGAGATAGTCGTATCTCTGACGATATGAGAAGAGCCAACGAGATAATCGAAAGGGATCCTTTTCCTACTATTGAAGAGGTTCTACATGACGTAAATGGGTCAACTGTGCTCGGTAAATTAATTAGCCCAATCATGTCGTATTACAGTCTTTATTACACACCGAGGTTTCTTCCAGTACAAGAAATAAACGTTCGGAACTACCTTAGATCCTGAGAAATATCAGAGATTGCGAAGATGTGTTGATAGGCTGTAAAGGATTGGAAATATTGCTGAAGACCTCACTATCCATGGATACGGGATCAAGGAACATAATGAGAATCGGCTAGCTGTTCTACGCCGTCTTAGAGAATGTAAGCTGACTCTTCATAAGAAGTCTCAGTTCAGACTTTCAAAACAAACATTCTTTTGACATGATTTGAGCAGTAAAGAATCTCGCCCAGTTAACAGCTGTCTGCAATTCAAAACGCCAAGCCTCTACAGAGGTCAGATCGTTCTTAAGGCTTCTACGGTACTCAGCAATTTTCTTACCAGAATTTGCCCAAGTTGCCGAACCGATTAGAATGCTGACGATAAAGTATCAACAGTTTATGTTTACAGACGCTCAGCAGAAATCCTTCAGAAACTGAACGATCTGCTAACCCGAGCAGAAACACTTGCTCACTTTAAGAATGAATGCAGAACAATTGTTGCTGATACTGGTTCCACAGGCATAGAAACTGTCCTCACCAAGCTGCAAGAATGCACGTGAAGAGTAGTTTTCTATATATCAAAAAATCTTACTGATGTGGAAAAGAGATATTCTCAGGCATAAAAAGAAAACTTTACGTTGGTATGAGCGAGAGTTCGAGCTGCAGACTGACTATAAGCCTTCACAATACACCTACAACAAGTCTTACTTCAGAGTGATCTATAAGTCTTATCAAAATAATACTTTAAGTAAGAAAAAGTACAGTGGCGAGGAAGCCGACTTTGTTAGAGTTCTTTCACAATGAAGTAAAACCAGTAGCTTTGATTGTAAAGGTGGCAGAAAACGAATAAGCAAAAGAATCTGAATTGTGGAGTGGTGACTGGTCACAATTCAAAATGCCTTATTAATTTACTGTGAACAATGAACTTTGCAAACTGGCAAAGATAGTAATGCGTGGAACAAGGACTACCATTCCCCAAAGCCTCAGAGAAGAGAGTACTGAGCTTAGCACATGAAGGCCATCAAGGCGTCATGAAGACGAAAAATCGGTTGGCAACCAAAGTTTGGTCGCCCAGGATAGATCACGAAGCTACACAAGTCTGGAAAAGCTGCCATTGATCTCAAGTGGTAGGAGAACCTGAACGTATGCGGTAGGTACAACCATCCCCCGGACTATCGAAAGATGTAGCAATTGATGTCCTAGGTTCTTCCTCTTCCTTTGGCGGAGAACGTGCTTGTAGTTATTGATTGATTATTCAGCCACGTCTCAGACGATTATCGAAGCACAAATGTCAATCTTTACACTGTATGGATACCAATTCAGTCTTACCTAGGACAACGCCCCTCAGTTTGTTTTAGAGGAATTTGAAAACCTCCTAGCTAATCTTAGGAGCCAACATCGGAAATCTTCACCTCTCTGGCTCCCAGCTATAATAACGAAGCAGGGCGTCAGAACCGACGTTTCCTAAAATCACTCAAATTGGCTCAAGCAGAAAGAATATTTTAAAAAAAACCTGTTGGCTTACAAAGCCACCCCTCATTACAAGCCACCCCTCACAGTAGCACAGGAGCAACCTCAGTATTTCTAATGTTTGTGAGGGAACTGAAGACTAAACTTCCAGACCAGAAAAGAGTCGAGAATCTGTTTGATGAGGGAATAAGAGATCGTGATTGGAACCAAAAGTTGATCCACAACACGTATTGACAACAGGCGGAGTGCATATGAAAATCCTGTAATGCCTGGAGCTCTCGCTTTACTAAAACACAAAAGCGAAACGCTTTACACCCTTTTTGTATGGTGCCATGGACTATCAAGAAAGGGCGAAGAGAGCTGAAAAGGTATGGCGTCCTTTTCACATACCCTAATCACTGATTCATTCATCAACGCGTTTCGTGGTGGTGCAATAAGGCAGGTCAGATCTGATCGATGTAACAACTTCGTCGGCGCCAAGTCAGAAATAAGACGCCTACAATGATATAAGCCAAGCTCGAATTCACAACCTCTTGACACAGGGCAATTGTTGCTGGTTTAAATTAAAATGAACCAACTTTCTGCCAGTCATGTAGCTGGTCTTTGAGAGAGTCAGACAAACTCTGCTCGCAACGTGCTCACTGCGCTTCTCCAGTGTGCTGGCTAACAACTCGATGTCGACTTGCTTCGAACATTAATGTACAAAACGGAGGTCATGGTCAACAATAGACCTCTAAAAACAGATTGTTTGAATACGCCCAACTCTGATTTTCATTTCATGCGTTTCGTGTTAGGTTAAGGATTCAAGGATCATTTGTACTCGATATTTTAGTTTACAATTGTTGTTTCGTTTTGACTAGTTGCTTTCGTGTTAAGACCCTTTTTATTGCTATTTGTATTTTAGTTTGACAGACAATCAGCGGTTAAATTTTTCGTATAATCACATCTGCACGATAAGTTTTTGAACGATCTTTTAGTCCTGGTGTATGTAGTGTACCTGTTTACACAGGCTTTACACCGTTTCGTGTCATCAGAAGCTAGAGAAAACTTTAGGGCAATGAAACAGGTTCAAGCATAGCGAAGAGTCTTACTATCAAAGACAGTCATTTAATACCTACATTAATTCAAGCACACTTTGATTCTCGAAAGCTCCAGAAGCGATTGACGTTATATTGTTCTGTTGAAGAAAACTAAAAGAGAAGGAAAACGTGGATTTGACGTAAAAAATGAAGAATTAAGAAATGAGTAAATTAAACAAATGTTCACACTGGAAAGGCAACAACAAGATGAATCATACTTATGACTCAATCTTACGTACATCATCTTAAGTCTTTTCATATTCTCGAACACTTTTTCAGGGATTTCCTCGATTCGATTTCTGTCGAGAAATCTGAAATAAGAGAAACAGAACTTTAATATATTATTCATTCCTTCAATCTGATATCAAAAGCTTCCAAACTTTTTGTGTAAATGAAGAAGTCTACCAAACTTTGGGTTGCTATTCATGACGGCCGAGAGGTCAGCGTTCTCGTTGTTTAAGCCCGCTAATATGAGCTCATATACATCTTTTGCTACTCGTATATATTACTCGCAGTACTTGCGTAGTGTTTTGATCATAATCATTAAAAACATTCAAACGAAAACCTGAACTTACAGAATTTCCAACTTCGAGAGATTTGAGAATATTCCATGTGGAAGCTTTTCAATATCGTTGTTAGACAGGGCCCTGCCAAAATAATAATGTCATGTCAAAAAATAATAATTTGGCCCTGGCAAAGTAATAATGTCCTGTACTTAATGTACTTGAGACAAAATTAATTCAATTAAGCTTCACTTTTCCCGTCTTTCGTGGTTTAACGAGGAAATAAAAGTGGCGAGGCATAAACGTGGTATAGATGGAAGAAAGAGAAGACGTTGATGGCATTCTTCTGATCTTGCTGTTTTAAAGTTCGAGCGAAATGCCTTGAGGCTCTTTATGAACAAAGTTTGTCAAAAATGTTCTCAGACCTCATCGTAATGATAACAAATAGCTATTAAGTGGGACTATGAACTTAAGAAATTAATCGGGCAGTATTTGCGCTCAGATTAATGGGGTTAACAAATAAGCCCAGAGAGATGATTACAAAACATTGAAGTCATTGCAGCACGGCCCTTTGACGGGGGGGGGGGGGGGGGGGGGGGGAAGATGAGTATCTTCGTGATTCTAGCTAAGGGTATCTTGCCTGGTTGTCCAATTCCTGATCCACTTTCATATGCCCTTTTTCAAACCAGTTTTCAGATCTGGCCTCTAAAATCCTTACCCGTTGTCATTAAATAAATGGCTTCTTGAAGTTATACTCGGCTTGCGTAACCTTTAAGTCGGCATACTGTTAATCTTCTTTTAATATTTAAAAATTGACAATAATGGGAAAATACTTATTACCCCTATCTGTTTGTGCTGTGCTGGGTCCTCAGGTTACTTTATGCTAGCGGCCGCACCGTTGCCCGGATAGAATCGTATGAGTGGTTTCTCATGGGTAGTGTTTAAGTCTTGATTAGTAGTAACAAAAAATAAAAAAATGCAAGACTTACAAGGTTCGTAGCTCAAGTAGATTGGAGAATATCCCAGGCTGAAGCTTTTTAATTTTGTTGTTCTTTAGATACCTGCAAGAATAAAGCTTTGTTCAGAGAACCAGCGAAGTTTATGATCTCTGTATTGTGTAAATGAAGAAGTCTACCAAACTTTGGGTTGCTATTCATGACGGCCGAGAGGTCAGCGTTCTCGTTGTTTAAGCCCGCTAATATGAGCTCATATACATCTTTTGCTACTCGTATATATTACTCGCAGTACTTGCGTAGTGTTTTGATCATAATCATTAAAAATATTCAAACGAAAACCTGAACTTACAAAATTTCCAACTTCGAGAGATTTGAGAATATTCCATGTGGAAGCTCTTCAATATCGTTGTTAGACAGGACCCTGCCAAAATAATAATGTCATGTCAAAAAATAATAATTTGGCCCTGGCAAAGTAATAATGTCCTGTACTTAATGTACTTGAGACAAAATTAATTCAATTAAGCTTCACTTTTCCCGTCTTTCGTGGTTTAACGAGGAAATAAAAGTGGCGAGGCATAAACGTGGTATAGATGGAAGAAAGAGAAGACGTTGATGGCATTCTTCTGATCTTGCTGTTTTAAAGTTCGAGCGAAATGCCTTGAGGCTCTTTATGAACAAAGTTTGTCAAAAATGTTCTCAGACCTCATCGTAATGATAACAAATAGCTATTAAGTGGGACTATAAACTTAAGAAATTAATCGGGCAGTATTTGCGCTCAGATTAATGGGGTTAACAAATAAGCCCAGAGAGATGATTACAAAACATTGAAGTCATTGCAGCACGGCCCTTTGACGGGGGGGGGGGGGGGGGGGAAGATGAGTATCTTCGTGATTCTAGCTAAGGGTATCTTGCCTGGTTGTCCAATTCCTGATCCACTTTCATATGCCCTTTTTCAAACCAGTTTTCAGATCTGGCCTCTAAAATCCTTACCCGTTGTCATTAAATAAATGGCTTCTTGAAGTTATACTCGGCTTGCGTAACCTTTAAGTCGGCATATTGTTAATCTTCTTTTAATATTTAAAAATTGACAATAATGGGAAAATACTTATTGCCCCTATCTGTTTGTGCTGTGCTGGTTCCTCAGGTTGCTTTATGCTTGCGGCCGCACCGTTGCCCGGATAGAATCGTATGAGTGGTTTCTCATGGGTAGTGTTTAAGTCTTGATTAGTAGTAACAAAAAATAAAAAAAATGCAAGACTTACAAGGTTCGTAGCTCAAGTAGATTGGAGAATATCCCAGGCTGAAGCTTTTTAATTTTGTTGTTCTTTAGATACCTGCAAGAATAAAGCTTTGTTCAGAGAACCAGCGAAGTTTATGATCTCTGTATTTCACGATGATCTGATCTCGGAAGGCTTCATTCATGCTAGGCATTCCCATGACATAGCCTTTTGGCGTAGACGGCGGACACACTGATCGATAGTTTTTCTCTCCAATTCATTGCTGCATTTGACAAAATATATGTCACTCAAAGGAAACGTAAGAAGTAAACACACTATTTGTGGAAATCAAACATTAGCTGCTGGCCCAGTACCTATCGTCGTTGACCCGCGCTTAGATAATTAGTTCGTAAAGAAATAGGCCAGTGCTAATAAAGCTCTTTTAAAAGAGGAACTACACTTACAAGTCGGTAGTTGTCGTCGCAATGCAATGCACTTGTTTTCTATTGAAGCGCGAACAGTCGTAACCGTTGGTTACTTGGCCCAAATCTGTCCTCACACCGAAGCTGCTACAAAAATTGCTGCAATCTGCGAAGTGAACACAGCGTTTTCAGAAGACTGTCAGACGCATCAATGAGGTATAGGCAATGGGGACTTTTTATAAAAGCAACACACTCATATATTCTGCGATAACAATAACAAATTTACACGTGTAGCTATTGATCGAGGTTTAAAATAAAATTCCCGAAAGCTAGAAAATCTTTCTCGTGCAAAATACCTAAAAGAGCAAAAACTAACCGTGTTGAGAACAGTGGCGAAACAAGGCAAAAAACTCTAATATTCATGATTCATCTGAACGGAACTAAAACAACGAACATGGGAATAGCATTCAACACAATTATTTGCGAGAATTACACCAAGATTAATTCTACAATTAAGACGAGACAGCGTGGAGTCAGTGCGTCGGAGTCGTCATCTGGCGGTCCCGGCTTCGAATCCCGCTCTGGCCACTTACTGGATTTGTCCTTGGTCGTCCTGAGTTCAAATCCTCGGCCACGCTTGTAAATAGCCAGCTAGTTGCCTCCTGCCAGTTAGGGTTTTTAATCCTATTCTATTGTATTTGAATTATTTGTTTCTAAGTATTTGAGTGGAGCGCCTGCAAACTAGCTGCATAAGCTACGTGCACTTTCCACTATAAACAAGCCTTTAAACCTTTTATAACCATTTTTATAACCTTACCCAGAACGATTACTTCAATCGTTTTTGAGTCAAGTCCTTCCTCATTATGTGCCTGAATGGTGAAATTGTAATTGCCCGTACGATTTATTTGGAATCCTGTCAAAAAGGTCCTGCCCTCTAATTGTGTTGCAGTATGTGTTGCAGTATTCACTATTGTCGAGTTAATTGGCGGGGTACCTTCCAGCCAAAACCAGATATAGTGTCCTGGAGCAGATCTTACCGGCATTAGTAACCGTTCCGGTAGCCTTATCCTTGGCTTTTCTGAAATGAACAGTTATAGCAAGTGTCTGAGCTGTCACGATTTTAGGTCAAATTGACAGGTTGCAAGTTAAATAACAGTTGCATAATTCCCTCGCCGAATACCACGCTAAATAATATTTAAGAGCTTCACATGAAGCTAAATGAAGCTAATAAGACGTAAGAGATCCGTTGGAGAAAAGTGCCGGTAACTTAGATGTACAACTCAATTGGAAATGGTCTAGCCCAGCAAGAAGTTAAACACCCCTCGCGTGAAAACGTTTTTTGTTTCTGTTTCATAGTTTCCTCTTTTGTTTATAGTGTTTTACCTCTGGTTTGGTCATAAACACAAGAATTCATGAAATATTGGGTTTATTTACTATCTTTGGGCATGCACATGCACGTGGGATTAACTGCGCAAGAGAACATTCTACTAGTATCAGATTGTTGTTTATCACATGTAACTTTTCGTCAGTCGTTTTGTTAGTGACTACTGGATTGCTTTCCCACCCATCCATCCTAGATGGTTCTGCATGAGGGTGATAAGGAGGTTTATTATTTTTATCGTTTACACTGGCCGTTTTTTCTTAATGGGGAATTAACCAACCTGCTGGTAGGTATTAACCTCGTTCACGTTCTGTTATTTAACTTATTATCACTAACCTTTATTTAAACTTATGTTATATGCTCCCATAAAGTTGCAAGGGGTTGATGGCTCGTCCTTTTCCAAAATCAACATCATAAATCGACCACTTGTTTGTATGGTGAAGGGCTCTCTTGTTCCAGAAAAACGTGCCAGTATAGTATCACTTTTGGTTTTTCCGTCGTGGATCTGTATCTTTGCTAGATTAACAGACAGATGAAATAGAGTAAATTTCAGTTTGACGGTGTGGTTCGTCGGTGCTGTGATGATCCACGTACAATTGGTGCGGTTCTTTGCTCTACTGGCGTCAATGGACCCAGCAGAGTTGTTAACAGTAAAGTAACACGCTTCAGAGTTGACAACTGCAAAGCAAAAGAGCGAAAATGAAAATGGCAAATAATTCACAAATTTTACTCACCTCAAAGGCTATCTAGTAATGCTAAAGGGCCCTTTGACTTTTCGAATACAGGATAGTAGTATGACAGAAGCATAATGACCGATCGCGAGAGATGACTTGTACATTAAAAACTTTCTATGAAGCATAGCTGCTGCTTTGTTACTAGATAAGGAATCATAATTTTACTTGCCTTTAATTGCCCACACTGCCAAAAAAATAACTCCAAGCAGAGTTTTTCCTTTCAATGACATCTGAAAAAACGAACAAATAAAAGTCATTAAAAATATAGTCTCCATTTGTTCTTGGTGCAACATTGATGTTAACTGTCTCGCAACAATGTACTTGTTAGTCGCCCATTAACGTGCTGCTTGTTTTAGGGATCATCATGACCCCTGAAACTTTCTCACTGACATAATACCCCATTATGGTTGGAATGACTGATTCTCTTGAAAGCTTATTGCTGAGGGGCATCGATTGTGATAGGTAAGTGGGGGGGGGGGGGGGGGGGAGCAAGGGACGCACTAGAAAGGTGATGAGAATTGGAACCACTACAAAAAATTATCCCCAGAGTGAGAATAATTTCTTCTGTCAGTAGTTGTAAAACTTGATCTTGTTTTATAGATTGAAATAATCTGGGAACAGTTTCCAAACGATAAAGACGAGTAAGTTATGAATGAGTTGTTCATGAACAAATACGCAAGGGGTCTTCTGTCGCACTGTGGCCTCTGATGATCGGAAGCACCCTCATGAGAGGTTGACTCTGCTGTCTTCTTTAGATGCTGCCCGTTTCTTCTATAGACTGTGCCATTTTCAGTCTCTACAGGGTACGATCGCTAGTCCAACCGTGCTATTGCCTGGACCTTCGGCCACAATTTAGCACTTAACTTGAAATGCTTCATTCGCATCACATCACCTTTACTCAGTGCTGGCAGCTCTTCTGTGTTTCTGTTGTAATATTTCGCTTGGATCCGCTGGCGCTCCTTCACTTGGCTCTTTTCAATGCCAAGCGGGGATGTTTCTGGCATTAGGAGGTTTGACGTAGAAGATAAGAGCGTTTTGGTCCTCCTGCCAATCAGCTGCTGTGCAGGACTTGTAGTTATCGCTTACGAAGGGGTGTTCCTATAATGAAGGAAAGCAAGGTATTGATCTGTCCCAGCCCTGATAGACTTCCGCAAGAAATGCTTGGCTTCTTTACTTCAGATTCCGCCTTGCCATTAGCCTTACTGTTTCCGGGACTGCTGGATAGGTTATCAAAATCCCAGGTCTTCGTGAATTTCTCAAACTCCTTCAAGGTGAACTGGGGGCCAATACCGCTCACAGCTTGGTCAGGTATTTTATTCTTGGTGAAGTGAACTTTCAGCTTCAGTATCACCGTCCTTGCTTTGGTGTCCGGTCGCTAGTCTGCCGCTTTAAAGTTGCTATAGTAGTCGATGTTAATCAAATATACTTCGCCATATTGGGAAAAGATAGCAGTGCCGACCTTTTTCCGGGTGACGAGACCGAACCTCATGGTTCATTAAAGGCCGCATCAAGACCTCTAAACTTTTCAAACGTCGAGATGTATTGCATGATTTCGGCCGACATTTCGGGCCAGTAGCTGCATTCACGTGTTCTTCCTAGACGTGACTCTGTTTCCAGGTGAGAGGATTGAATCCTTGCTTTCATGACTTTTAGGCATTACACAGCATAAGCTTTAAAAACTAATTCATCTTGAAGTGTCAACTCATCTCGTAAATCAAAGTATGGGTGAGTGAGTTCAGGGGCAAATATCTTTTCTTCTGGCCAGCATTTGAGAATAATTTCAGATTAAGCTTCATAAAGATTGATCTTTCTGAGTTTCAGACCGTATTTCATTGATGGGCTTATCAGAAATAGAAAATTGACTATGTACACGAACTCAGGGTCATCTCTATCATCTCCTTTAAATTGAAGGGAAGCTCGCGACATGTCCTGGAGGACAGTGAAGTCATACTTCTGTCTCAACATCGTAGACTGCAGTCGCCAAGGTGCACGTGAGAGAGCCTTCTAAAGAATCACTTCTAAAACACCAACTTGGCGACCAAAATTAATGTATACTGGTTAAAACGTTCAAGAGAAAAACGATACTGCGCATCTCTTTTTCGATTTGCGCCTATCCCTACTCTGTCTCTGTTAACGCTCAGCTTGCATACTCAGTGGATCGGCCGTTCTGTAACAAAGCTGCAACCAATCCATTTTGGCTCGCATCACACATGGTAAAATCGCTGCTAGGATCATAGTAGCTTAGTACTGAGGCCTCCCTGACCGTGTGTTGTATCTTCCGGAATGCGCTGTCCTGCTCATCGGACCAGTGCCGTGGGGATTCTTTTCTTGTAAGAAGGCGAAAAGGCTTCATGATTTCCGAAAATTTGCGAAGGAACCTAAGTAGTATACTGGTTAGTAAAATGTGGAGGGTTTTGTTGCGCAACAAAACTCTCCGCATTTTACTAACCAGTATAGTACTTGTGTGGAGAGCCTGTACTCAAACTACCGCAAAAAACCGCCGCCTCTCGGGGAATGGCTCTTCGGAAGGCCGCGGAGCAAGCCAGGCGTGAGCAGCCTATTAAATATTGGCACACACTCTGCATAATGGCTGCCCAGAACCATCTTATCGATCTGGACATTGATCCGTACGAAGATGCAGAATGATCTCTCCAAACAGTGGTACAAACTATTTTTGATGAATCGATTGCCGTAGAAACAAAGAGCAGGTTTTTGAGTCTACTTGTTGCCACGGAGTATTAGCCAAAGCGTCCCATGAGAACCCCAGAAATTAGGAACACTAAAACCACAAGGGGCTTGGAAAAATTAGATGTCCTTCATTCCATACATTATGAGCACCCAGAGTTTACGGCGCAAGATGTCTTTGATGATTATGGGCGCGGAAAAATGTGGACGGCACACCCGATTTTCAGCACACTTTTCTTGGCAGAGAGAGCGCAGTGCATTGGCAGATTTTTTTATAGGGAGAGATCGAGAACGATATAGTATTCGGACCTCGAGGCTGTGCAAAGTTTGGAAGAATGCGGAGAAAACCATCTATCCAGCAGAGAAGTCGGCGGCCTTCCAGTCAGAGCAAGTGGTCCCGTCGCAGCCAGCCTCTTTGGAAAGTTTGTCCACAAAAACCGACACAATGCTCGAAAGGCAGAAAGATTTGCAGAAACAAATCGACGTTCCGCTCGCAACGCAAGAAAGCCACTTCCAAGCCGTCGAACACCTCGACAAGGCGGTCAAGGGGCTTCTCGACACCATCGAGATCACCAGAAACGCCCTTGTGGAAAAAACCGAAAAAGTGGTTGCCGCCTCACATGCAACCTACGCTGCGGCCTTCAGAGCTCTCGAGACCTTGGGAATCTTTGGAGTTGTTGCTGGAGGATGTAACCATTTGTATTTTCTGTAGAAGCAACCAGACACAAGGGACCCTTTCCAATCTGCGTAGTCCCGTGCCGGCCCCCGAGCCTCCTGTACGGGAGCCGGCAAAGGGCACAAAGAAAGTGCTTTTCGTCATGGTAGGGTCCCATTGGACACAAGTGCCCCTTCTTGTATAGATGCCTCTGCAGACACCTTTTCGGCGGGGTATGCTGGACTTTGAATACCATAGCTTTCGCCAGAAGTTTGCGAGGTACGAAAAAAATTGGTGTCGACTGGGACCCCTGTAGTTTGCCGCAAAGGAAAACTCCACCGGCCATGCTATTCATACCAGGGTTCCTGCACAAAAGACTCTGGGATGGGAAAACTGGACGTTTGGGCTGCTGGTTGCTGTTGCTGCCCGCGGCGATGTTGTGCTATGCCTCGAGAACGACTGGTGGGCATAGTTCCACTCCTATATCTCTACAAGGACCCCTACGGGGACATTCGCAGCGGAACTGCTGTTCCCGTCATCTAGAAAAAACTATGCAACCCTTTCTTGTTTTCTCGATGGGGTTCTTCTCTCCCTTTTCAGCCGGCAAATAAAACATCCATCGTCTTTAGACAACTGCATTATTCTCGCCTCCTCTTGCAGCCCTTTTGTCCCCCAAAGTCGTCTGTGGATCCCCTCCCTTTCCAGCACCACCCTCTCGAGGTCGCTTGCCGTCTTCCTGTATCCAAGAACGTGCCAGCAGCTTTCAGGGTATTTCAAGATTTTGGCGGTTTCTTTGCTGGAAAGTGTTTTTGGCAGCAGAGCGTGTTCTTCTTTTTCTATGATATAGCACCTATGCATTTCCTCGATCTCTTTGTTTTGTCTCTTTGTGGCACCTCTCGTCCTTTTCCCACTACTCCTTGGCGAGCTGTTTCAGTCTTTCTTGCTAGGACACTCTATGCTCGGCATCCGAGCATAGAGTGGCTTTTTTCGATGGCTTTTTTCGCTACATCCACTCGATGCGCTCTGTCGGTGGAAGGAACACTGCAAGGTCTGGGGCAACGGGGTATATCTGTCTTTTGTCCAGCACCAGAGTTTGGAGAAAACGACTTCCTCTTCCTGCATGGCCAAGATCTCTGCCCTGAAGATTGGGCAACGCCAGAAACCAAAGTCTGCGGTCATCCACTCTGTTGCTCTTTTCCAAGTTGCGTCGTTGTCCACTCTATCTCTTGTTGGTTTGGCGACTATCCCCTGCACGCTGCTTGTGGTAAGTGGACTCCCCAAGTTATGTAGATCTCTCCCTTCGGTCTATCTGCGAGAAGGAAAGAGCGGTCCAAGACCGACGTAAGGTTCTGCCATTGCCTTTTCGGCGGCTGTGCCACAAAAAAACCTTCTCCCTCTTGAGACACCTCCTCCAATGCGTTTTGTACCAATTCTTTCGCTGTTTCTGCGGAAAGCCCCTGCCCTCCACAAGCGTAAAGAGACACCTCTATTCGAGTATAACCTCTTTTTGCACTTCTGGATAGAACAGAGGTAGTCTGCGAGACGGGATCAAAATGGGTCCTGGACCACTCCCGCTTCGAACTGCTAGACTATTTTGTTTTACAGCCTTATCCTTGTCATATACTTGTTGTCGGTTGTCTGTATCCAAGTGCAAACGTGCTCGCCAACGTTCGCTGTGTTGCCCAGAATAGTACCTCTCGCTTCTGTGAACTCAAAACCCTTTGAAAGCAAAATCTGTCGAGTTTTCCAAATGGTCGACAAGCCCTTTTCGGTCGAGCGTGCTAGAAAAATCTGGAGTGAAATCGATTTGGAAGATTGCGTCGCCCATGTCCTCCAGCAATCTTTCCAGTGTTGGGAAAGCCTGTTGCAGTTTTTCCACCTCCACCTCTGCGATATAGACTTCTGCAACAAAACAGCCAAAAAGCTCTTTTTCTGGGAACATGGCCTACCATTGTTTTTGGCCCTGCTGTTTGTTTCATTCAGTTGCACAGCGAAGTCCACAAAGTAGACACTGTCGATGCCTTCTGCGCAGCAATAAAAGAGGAGTACAAATATTTTTTGGTGACCTTGCTAACTTTCTTGTGGTTTACAAGATGAGGCTTAATCCTGACGTTACCTCAAGTACCCCAAGTTAAGGAAAAGAGTATCAAAAGAAACTTGTTCTTGTGATCAGAACTGTATAGGAGCCTACGAAGTGAGACTCACAAATGGTCACTTCAAAGAAAGAAGGACATTCACATCTGCGTTGATCCAAACAACCTCAACAAGGGGCTCAAAAGACTCCACTATCCGATGGGGACAGTTAAAGATGGCGCCTCACGCACGACCAGTGCCACAGTGTTCTCTACGCTTGATTCAATAAATCAAATAAGACTATGAGTCCTCATTGCTCATAACTTTTAGCTAGCTCCCTGTTTCAAAGGTACAGTTTTCTCCGAAACCTTTTAGATTGATCTTCGCTATTGAGGTCTTTAATTGTGCCATGGAAGAGCTGTTTGCTCGATAACCCTGTGCAATATCGTGGATGACCTGTTGGCATAGGGTGAAGGAACACCAGAGCACGATGCAGATTGAAGAATAATCCTGCAGGGAGCACGAGAGATTGGCTTCAAATTGTCCACAATGAAATGTAGATTCCCCTGTGATCAATTCTCCTATGTTGGTCAGTCGTTCATAACGACAGGCCTCATGTGACCTGATGAAGCCAAAATTACAGCAATGAATGATATGCTTGCCCCTCACAGCCTCACGTCATCGATTCTTTGATATGATCAGTTATCTAAGTTCATCGGTAATCTCGGCGAGAAGACTGCTCCCCTGCGCGAACTGCTACGGACAGACATGCACTGGAGCTGGGAAGCACCTCGTCCAAAAGCGTTTGAGCTCCTGAAGTTGGACATGTCAACCCCGTAGTCCTTAAGTTCTATTTTCCTGCAAAACCTGTCACACTTTAAGTGGACGCCTCAAAGAGCGATCTTGGTGCTGCATGCTTGCAGGATGGTTGCCTTGTGGCATATACCAAAAGAGCATTAACGAAAGCTAAAATCCAATGCGCACAGATCAAAAAGGAACTGCTTGCAGCCGTATTTTATGATTTCATCTACGGTAGGGAAGCCATATTGAAACTGATCACAAACCTATCACAGCAATCGTAAACAAGCCCCTTCAAACAGCCCCTGACCATCTTCAACGAATGCTGTTGGAGCTGCAAAGTTACAATTTGAAGTTCAGTTACAGAAAAAAAAAACCGAACCCCAGAAACATGGTAGTGAGGATGAATAGCAGTTTTACATATCGTTCAGCGCAGTCTCACCCACGTGTATGGCTAAACTCCAAACGCACAATCTCGTCGATCCTGTCATACAAAGGTGGCTTACTGTATTACTCATGGGTGGCTAGAAAAGCTCGAGAGTGAACCCCCAGAAGTAAAAACCATATTTTCCAGTAAGGGATGAGCTAATCGTAAATGTTGGTAGTATCCTTCTGAAAGGCCTGAGAGTTGTGGTCCCGGAGTCCCTACGCAAAGAGTTTGTCTAGAAACTGCACTAGGGATATCCTGGAGCATATGCTGCAAAGAAAAGAGCACGGGATGTGTATTGACCCTCTATGACATCCGACACTGACTCTGCGATTGTTGTCTGTCAGCCGTGCAACAGTACCAAACAGCAAGAGGAATAAAATTTAGCATGGTTTTGTTGTCCATGGTGTTTCTTGTAAAGTGCTTTCTGCCAGTGGTCCACATTTTGCAAGTAGAAAATTTCGAATTTTTACTAATGAATGGAGCTTTGAGGGTGCCACCAGCATTCCATATCATCCACACTCCAACAGTCTGGCCGAGAATGTCGTCAAACAAGCCAAGAACCTGTTTTGCAAGGTTCTGATCCCTTTCTTGGCCTCCGTAATCTGTTCAATGTTCCTGGAGATCAAACACTAGGTTCTCCTCCCTACTCCTGAGGCAAAGCAATTCCTCACTCCTAAGGCAACAAGTAGTGGAATTGTTGCCTCACGTCTTAAGAGAAAGTGCCAACAGCAGAAAGCTTATTATCAGCACGCCGAGTATCTCCCGCTCGACCATCCAAAATGGGTTCTTAGACTTCAAACTGAGGAGGGTTATGAGAAAGTTGGCATTGTTAAGAAACCAGCTGCTCAGCCGAGATCTTTCGTCCTTCATCGTGCAAACTGAAGACAAGGAGCACCGCAGAAACCTTGGACATCTTTTAGCTATTCTAAAGCCTATTCCATCTCAGTCTGCTGCTCCAAGTCCTCCTCACTTAGCAGCAGTTCATCAACATCCTCCTATCATGTCAAATGTTCACCAGCCTCCTACTATGTCAAATGAGGATGTACTCCCCGAGGCTACGGGTCCTGTCAAGACACGTGCCAAGACACGAGCGGAGCCTACATTCTGTCAGAGGTCCCCAACAAGGAAGTCTATCGGTCCCCAAGCTCAACTCAAGCCTTTTCTTGGAGGAGTTACGCCAAAGGCCGCTTGTTCAAATATTCATCCATCCTCTAATGCCCCAACACCACAATCCGTCGTTAGATCTGGAAGAATCTCGAGACCTGATCCGAAATATAAGGACTTACCGTCCCTTACTGTTGCAAATAAAGGACATATTTAGCATGGCCTTTTAGAACTGCCGATAAAAATACGGCATGGCTGTAATTGTACTTTTTTTGTTTTTTCAGCGTAAGGATTAAGTTATTTATTCGTTTTTTTGTACCTGGGCACCTTTTGCATGCATTGCCCACGTGATTTGTCTCCTGTGTAAATTGACCATGTGTTTTTCAGTGGCACTCGGTTTGCAGTTCATGCTATACAATATCCCATGATTCAAATCAAGCTCACAATGTTTAGACTTCCGTTAGAAGTACCTCAATACATTACCATACAGAAAGCTATGTCATGCGAACAAGTGGCTCTGTCGCTTTTACTAAAATGAAGCTGATACTGAAGTTAAAGTCTGTGCGCAAGTGTACCCAGCGACATCATTTTCTAAAGGTTCCCAAAAACGACTACTTCAGGAAATTACGCTTGATCTAAGGAGGTGCATTGAAATCCGTAGGAGTACTGAGGCTGCAAATTCGCAATTGATTTCTCCCTTTACATTTTGCACATATGGCTCCCCAGGCGAAACATCTGCCTTTTTCTCCAGCTCTCTTGCTGATTTCCGCCTTTTCTTAGACTTGTCAAGAGGTCTCTTCTGCAGCTGCTGTTTGTCTTTCAAGCCATGTACATCCTCGCTCTTTGATGCTCAAAAACTTCTTAATTGCGTCTTGGGGACGGATAGACTTCCTTATTGGGGACCTCTGACAGACTGGAGGCACTCCTGGTTTCTTGGCAGGACCCGTAGCCTCAGGGAGTACATCCTCAATTGACATGGTAGGAGGCTGGTGAACATTTGTCACGGTAGGAGGATGTTGAGGAACTGCTGCCAAGTAAAGAGGACTTGGAGCAGCAGACTAAGATGGAATAGGCTTTAGAATAGCTAAAAGATGTCCAAGGTTTCTGCGGTGCTCCTTGTCTTCAGTTTGCACGATGAAGGACGAAAGATCTCGGCTGAGCAGCTGGTTTCTTAACAATGCCAACTTTCTCATAACCCTCCTCAGTTTGAAGTCTAAGAACCCATTTTGGATGGTCGAGCGGGAGATACTCGGCTTGCTGCTAATAAGCTTTCTGCTGTTGGCACTTTCTCTTAAGACGTGAGGCAACAATTCCACTACTTGTTGCCTTAGGAGTGAGGAATTGCTTTGCCTCAGGAGTAGGGAGGAGAACCTAGTGTTTGATCTCCAGGAACATTAAACAGATTACGGAGGCCAAGAAAGGGATCAGAACCTTGCAAAACAGGTTCTTGGCTTGTTTGACGACATTCTCGGCCAGACTGTTGGAGTGTGGATGATATGGAATGCTGGTGGCACCCTCAAAGCTCCATTCATTAGTAAAAATTCGAAATTTTCTACTTGCAAAATGTGGACCACTGGCAGAAAGCACTTTACAAGAAACACCATGGACAACAAAACCATGCTAAATTTTATTCCTCTTGCTGTTTGGTACTGTTGCACGGCTGACAGACAACAATCGCAGAGTCAGTGTCGGATGTCATAGAGGGTCAATACACATCCCGTGCTCTTTTCTTTGCAGCATATGCTCCAGGATATCCCTAGTGCAGTTTCTAGACAAACTCTTTGCGTAGGGACTCCGGGACCACAACTCTCAGGCCTTTCAGAAGGATACTACCAACATTTACGATTAGCTCATCCCTTACTGGAAAATATGGTTTTTACTTCTGGGGGTTCACTCTCGAGCTTTTCTAGCCACCCATGAGTAATACAGTAAGCCACCTTTGTATGACAGGATCGACGAGATTGTGCGTTTGGAGTTTAGCCATACACGTGGGTGAGACTGCGCTGAACGATATGTAAAACTGCTATTCATCCTCACTACCATGTTTCTGGGGTTCGGTTTTTTTTTCTGTAACTGAACTTCAAATTGTAACTTTGCAGCTCCAACAGCATTCGTTGAAGATGGTCAGGGGCTGTTTGGAGGGGCTTGTTTACGATTGCTGTGAGAGGTTTGTGATGAATTTCAGTATCGTTCCCTACCGCGTATGAAATCATGAAATACTGCTGCAAGCAGTTGCTTCTTGATCTGTGCACATTGATTTTTAGCTTCAGTTAGGGCTATTTAGGTATATGCCACAAGGCAACCATCCTGCAGGCATGCGGCATTAAGACCACTCTTTGAGGCGTCCAGTTACAGTGTGACAGGTTTTGCAGGAAAATAGAACTTTAGGATTGGGGAGTTGACGTGTCCAAATTCAGGAGCTCAACGCTTTTGGATGAGGTGCTTCCCAGCTCCAGTGCATGTCTCTCTGTAGCAGTTCGCGCAGGGGAGCAGTCTCCTCGCTGAGAGTAGTGATGAACGTAGGTAATTAATCATATCAAGGAATCGATGACGTGCTTCAGGGCTGTGAGGGGCAGGCACACCATTTATTGCAGTAACTTTGGCTTCATCAGCCTAATGAGGTCTGTCTTTATGAACGAATGACCAACATAGGAGACTTGATAATAGGGGAATCTACATTTCTTTTCAACAATTTGAAGCCAATCTCTCGAGCTCCTTGCGTGGTTATTTTTTAATTTGCATCGTGCTCTGGCGTGCCTTCACCCTACACCAACAGGTCATCCACGATGATTGCACAGGGTTACCCAGGAAACAGCTCTTTCATCGCTCAATGAAAGACCTCAAAAGCGAAGGTCATTCCAAAAGGTTTCGGAGAAAACTCTACCTTTCAAACAGGAAGCTGAAAGTTATGAGCAGTGAGGATTCATAATCTAATTTGATTTATTGAATAAGCCGTAGAGAACACTGTGGCACTGTAATGCGTAAGGCGTTATCTTCAACTGTCCTCATCGGATAGTGGAGTCTTTTGAGCGCCCTGTTGAGGTCGTTTGGATTAACGCAGATGTGAATGTGTCCATCCTTCCTTGCAGCACCATTTGTGAGACCCACTCCATAGGCTCTCATACAGGTGTGATAACGATTTTGGCCATCTTGTCAAGTTTCTTTTGACACTCTTTTCCTTACCTTGGGGTGCTGTAAAGCGGAGGACTAAAAACAGAGGTGCCGTCAGGATTAAGCCTCATCTTGTAAACCACAAAAAAGTTACCAAGGTCACCAAAAAAAGAATCTTTGTACTCCTCTTGTATTGCTGCGCAGAAGGAATCGACAGTGTCAACTTTGTGGACTTCGCTGTGCAACTGAATGAGATTGAGGCTTTGGGAATGCATAAGGCCAAGGTGGTACGTGTCTTCCGGATCACGGCACATAGACTTAAGCGACAGTGAAGGATTACAGTTCCCAGGCTAGTGTGTCTCCACCATAAGCAAACATTTGGACTGTCCCTGGCGTAACTCGTAAACTCGTTTTTAATGTACTGAACTACCAACAGAGTGCCATAAAATTACCATCGTCCACTAGGGAACTTAAAAACCACGACGACGACTTTTTCGAGGACGGGTGGAAGGGGGACACAGTGCAGTGCGGAAGCGCGGCCAGCAAATTTCGTCTTATAGTGTCGTCGACGACGCCGAACAAAGTAGAATCACGTCGTCCTGAAATGCACAAGCTTGGGCAGGTATAGATCCACTGTTTTTAAGCGGTTTTTGAAGGCCTTTGCATTTTTTTATCTTCGTAAAACCAGGTATCCTTTCTTTTTTCGCCTAACAAGCGATGGTGATTGAAATTTCGACTACAGCTGTGCAGGCCGAGCGAGCGAACTCGTAAGTGATAAATATATTTGGACGTATTTCTATATATCTTTAACATAGAGGAAATAAACTTTATGTGGAAAACAGCTATCGCATTGGAATGTCTCTTTTTCCAAATCTAAACTCTGACAGACACTCGGACTCGGACATCTCGTTTGGGTTGAAAGTTGAATAATCTTCGTACGGAAAGAAGGGATTTTTCCATTCGAAAACGTCAGAAAACACTAAAAATTCTTCATCGTGAATGAAATTAGACGTACGGCTTAAAAGAAGGATCTTGCATTGTTTTAAAAGACACCATTGAGAAAAAACGTTGTTGTGAACGAACATCACAGTTTTACATTTATGTTTACACTCGGTGTCGTTGTCGACCTACCGACCGACTGCATCTTAAGTTCCCCTTTTCCCACCGAAACTGACGTTCTCGTTGCAGTCCTTTCCCATTTAACAGACGTCGTCGTCGTGAACTTCGTCGTGGTTCTCAAGTTTCCTACTAACTCCAGTTGGATGACTGTGAAACAAATCTTCGAAGTCCGTGGCCTGCCTTACTTCGACCCTGAGGGAGAACCGAACTCATTACAATTTCTATGGAAACGATGGATTTATGTCCTGGGTCCACTTCCTTCCAGAAAAAACGTACTTCTAGTAGTTGATTATTAAAGTAGTCATCATGCGTTCAACCACGTCTTAGAAGATGATAGAAGCACAAATGCCAATCTCCACACAGTGTGGATACCCATCCTGTCTTAAGTCTGACATCGCCCCTCAGTCTGTGTCAGAGGAAGTTAAAAATTTCATTTCCTAGCTACATGTAGGACCCAACCCCAGAAATTTTAACCTGTTTGGCCTCAAGAAAATGGCGAGGTAGAATCGAACATTGTTGAAATCACACAACAGAAGCAGAAGGGAAGAAATAGAAGGAAAAATCAAATAAATTCCTCTTGGCTTTTAGAACCACACCGCACAGCTGCATAGGATCAACCCAAACATTTCTAATGTTTGGAAATTAGCTCAAGACTAAACTTCTGGTACAGAGAAGAACTGAGAATCTGCTTGATGAGGGAGTAAGAGATCGTGATTGGAACCACAAGTCGATCCACAAGACATATTCTGACAACAGGCGGGGTGTTTCGAAAAATCCTGTTATGCCCGGAGACCTAGCTTTACTGAAGAACACAAAAACGTTAGGAAAGCTTCAAGCAAATTTCCAAAGTGAGCCATACACAGTACCGACAAAGGAAGGCAGTGAGGTAACCGTTTGGTGAAAAAGAACGTGGAATAAAGTGGGAACGCGATTGCCAACCAGTCGTCGAAAAACGTGGGATTCCGGCTGCACCTGCTGTAGCAGTGTTAAGATCGGTTCAAAATACAATTTGTTTCTCCACTTTCCCTAGCGTTAAAGCACAACTAAGAACATTGCTTGACAAAAAAGATCGCAAAAATCAAGGAAGCACGCAGCTTCTTTATGGTGATATAAAGTTGTTTAAACTTTCTGCGAGTTCATCACACTCTGCAAATTTCATCTGTGGCAACGAAAATTGACGTAGAAACCATAAACACGAAACTTTTATGACCTCGTATTCAATTTTCGAAAAAAAGACAATTTCCGTTGAATAGAAATATTTGAAAGAAATCTCCAACATTATTTTAAAGAACTTCCAGTTTGATTTATCGAAAACAGTCATGGTTTACGTCGGCGTTCCTCACAAATATATACATCAGATACATGTTGCTGACAACAAGTAATTTTTATAAGATCACTCTTGAAAAATTACCGACTGCTATGCCAAAGTTACAAAAAGAGAAAGTTGTCATTGTAAACTCCGTTTAATAGCACTGTTTTTACCCTACACGAACAGTTTTCGGACGGGCAATACTTCGTTTAATATCTTTCTTACTACTAAGATTTTCTTACGTAATATTACTACAGCATTTAAAGATTGTTCTGTATATTCATTACAATGCACGTAAGACCTAAAGGATCTCGTAACTTAAGTAATAATAAACGTTCATGACCTTGTATGCTCCAATAGAAGTCGGCGGAATGAAAGTTCCGCTGTTCGAATCAACAGTCAAAATTCAAACATGGTGCAGAGAATTAAAAAGGCGCAGAATTATCCACGAACTTCGGCATGTTTCTGAGTTCAGCTTACATTTAAAAAATGCTCTCAAAAACATTGACTGTTCTAGTGAATCGAAATCATTTTGCTGTTAAGTTATTGGATTGGCACAAGCAGGAAATATATTGAACTTGTATTTTTTATACTTTTTTAGATACTTCTAGGTACTATATTTATGACTTTTTTGCTTGGGAAAGATAAATAAACTTACAAAATTGTTGATATTTGGTTACTAACCTTGCAGAAGGCGTTATTATGGCGTTGCTTGTAGGAGGAACTTTCACAACAATAAACCAAGATCACTTTCAACAGTGTTTTATTAAACACCTGCAGCCAGACGCAAAAAATAAGCTAAGATGATTGTCTGCAATCAAGAATAAATAAGCACGAATGATAATTTTTTATTGGCGAACGAAATTGTCGAGGCTAATTGCTAATAATTATTGCGCCAAACTTTTAAAATGGGATCCTTTGTAGATAGATGATCATGGAGATTGCTACAAACAGAAAGTGAAGTCCTGCTGACTGATTCTAATTTGACAAAAAACGTAACTGACAGTTCAACTTTAATGGTCACAAGATAGAAGGCGATTGCTATTGTAATTCACACTTCATTGGTAAATTATTGGATGATTTACGTTTTGCTTAGCTACTTGCCTAAATTAGCTTAGTAAGAAATTTGATGATTTTCGTTAGTGACGTCAGCCATTTGTCTTAAAGCAAGCAAACTAAATGGTTTAATTGCTTTTCACCAAAGGAAACCCAAAGGCCTATGTAGGATTATATATTTTTCTCCTAAGAACCGAAGAAATAAGGCCAAAAAGAATTCTCTCGAGTAATTTGTTGTGTTTTCAAACTTTCAACATTTGCATTGGTACGTTACACAATGTGGAACATCAGCCTAAAGAGTAAAGTGTCATCTTAAATTAGTATTCATGATCCCAAAATTAGACGAGCAAAGTTAGGAGACCAAGAAAAATAAAGAATAACGGAATTGCTTAAAACTATAACAATCTTTCCTTAATTACGGTAAAGTACAATATGTTAAGCACCAAGAGACTGGCACACATCTTCCAATGTAATGGTTTTCGCTTTGACAAATATTTTTGCCGTTTCCTTTTAGAACTCTAAGACCTTAAGGAATAGTTTAATTGGATGGGTAAACTTATCGCTCATAGTGTAAATGAGCCCTTCTCCGATAAAGGCTAACATCAATGAAAGTTGAAGGTGTAGCGTAAATAGTGCTGCGTTGTTCTTTTTTGATTTTAAAAGAAAAGTCGTCGAGTTGTAGCAATTTGGACATCATACTAGCTTTTCACAAAATACCACAAATTAATATACTACCCATTGTCGTTATTTTCGAAGAATTTTACTTGAAATTACGTTTTCTTTCCAGAGACATTTACAGCCGAAAACTGTATCTTTGGACTAAATCCCTCACAATATATAGAGTTCCTTAACAGCCCAAACATTCTGACGACTTTGAGTTATATGACGTCTATGGCACAACCAAGGATGGATAAGGGAAGGATCCTTTACAAGACGAATTTGGTCAGAAGAGGTGAAAAAATTTTCAGCCAAAAATACGCGAGCTCTCTTAATTAACACACTTTTTACAAGGTTCCTGCATGCAACTTATTATGATAAAAGTTGTTCCGCCGACACTGTTCGAAAAACTGGAACTGGTTAATAATGATAGCAATATCTGAACAATTGGCACTAAAACGTCCGTAGCTGTAACACAAAAAAATTACAGCAAGGTTAAACAGGTAAAAACATTAATAGATGTATTCTTTCGGAAACTAGGGAAGACTTATACTTTATCAATTACCACTGCTTTGTGGATCAAAGCAACTAATTAAACTGCTGCTTAAGCTTTAATCATGCTGCTATAAATATTATATTGAATAACAAATGCAGAAACTATCGCACAAACATACAGGAAAAAGAAAATCATTAAAATCATCAATAGAATTTATCCAGAATTTCTTTTCTTGGATTTTTTCTTTTAAAATCTGAATGATTTCAATGAATTTTTAAACTTAAGATATTATGCAAAATGCCTGGTATTGAAAAAAGAAAATAAATAAAAATTCACGTTCTCTAATACGCAGAGCCACCTGCTAAAACGGTTTTATAACGCTAGAAGAAGGCGAATTTGTAAATTTAAGCAAAACTTAAGTCAGTCTAGTCTTTTTCACAATAAACCTTAATGACCAACGATATGCGAGCGCTAGCTTTTTCAAGAAAGTCACAGATAACGTTATTTTTACCCTTTTTTTCCCAGAAGGGTTGTGTATTTGACAAAATTTTGTAAGCCCCACACGGTCGGGTTTTTCTCTGAATCTTCTCACCACCTCCGTGGGGCATTTGCAGCCTTTCGAAGGCAAGATCACTGATTCCCTCCGGCGGAGGGGCAACGCTGGGATTAACGTAGCCAGGGGTACTCGATTCGTTTTAGGCAACGTCCTTTCTTTTTCGTTTTTTTAAATTATCCATTGAAATTGCCTTTTTGCCCTCCCCTGAGCCATCATTTTTCCCTAAGTGAGAAGCAAGTGTTAATGTCAGCTTAGGGGAGGGGTAGGTGGGTTTGATCCGATACTTTTAGGTACTTAAGCTAAGACGTTTTTGCGTGGGGAAGGTATTTAAACTAACAAAATTGTTGATACTAGGTTACTAACCTTGTACAAAGCGTGACTAGCATTGCCTGCAAGAGGGCTTTCACGACAATAAACCAAGTCTCGTTATAACAGTATTTTATTAAACACCTGCATCCAAACCCAAAAACTGAGCTCAAATGACTTTGACTGCCATCAAGAAAAAGAAAGCACTAACCAAATCGCCGAGCCGGTGAGGCTAAAACATTTCAAGTTAATCGAAAGTTAATATAAGTTTTTTCCTTTGTTGCTAATGTTAATATTGCGCCAAACTTGCCATGGGTCTTCCTATAAATGATCACGGAGATCGCCAAGCTCTCAATGTTTTTCAAGCAAGTCAGTTGCTACTGACCAGAGAGTGAAATGACGTCCCGCTGACTCAGGCGCGTGGAAGGGTGGGGCGTAAATATTTAGGTAACGAAAAACATTTTACCATGGGAAAATTCAGCGAACTGCTAACCTAATTACGGTCGTAGCTTAGATTCAATTTATATGGAGGTCTTCACCCATTGATGCTGGAGTTGTCAAGTTTAGTTTATAAATAGCCATGACCGGACGCATAGAGCGTGTATAAAGTATTCTTTCCATTCTTTACTTAATTTGCTCTGGGTTTCTTCTTTTTTTCGCTGCCATAAAGATATAATTTCATTGAACGGAACGTAAAAAACACACATGAGAAAACGACAGTCAGAAATAGGAACCAATTTATCTGTATCTTTCTCTTTCATCAGTTTTTCTTTATTCGCACAAGCAGAATAACGCTTTCTTTATTTCGAGCCTTGAAATGAAACGTGCACTAAAATACTTATTTTATTATACTAATTTTTCCCTTTTCTTCCTGACAGTGCTCGGTCCGCATTTGGGTTTCAGTTTCAAAACAAACACCCCTTCTAAAACTCCAGCTACGCGCCTGTGACTGATTCTAATTTGACATAAAACGTAGCTAACAATTCAACTTTAAATGGTGACAAGATAGATGGCGGTTGCTCTTGTATTTTACACTTTATTAGTAAATAATTGTTTACCAGGTACTTGCCTAAAAGAAAAGTACGAAATTGAATTATTTTCGGTATTGAGGTCAGCTCTTTGTCTTAAAGCTAGTATGCTAAGTGCTTTAGGCGCTTGTTCACCTAAGGAAACCCAAGGGCATTTGTTAGGAACAGGATGTTTCTTCACCTAATTACCATAAAAATAAGACAAGGAAAATCGTCTCGAGCAATTTGTTGAGTTTTCAAATTTCCGGCACACAGTATTTGCATTGATACTGTCACAAATATGCGAGATCAGCTAGAACAAAATGTTATTTTACATTAGCATTCAAGATAACAAATGCAGAAGAGTAAATTTAGTCCCGGTAAATTTTCAGCTCAACAAAAATAAAGCCACTTGTTAAGACTCTCAGGCCCCAAAGAAAAATTTAACAGGGCGGATGACTTTACAGTCCAAGTCAAAGGTAACGCGTGAATAGTGCCATGTTGTTTTTGTTTTCAATAATAAAAAGGTTGAGTTATACCAATATGTACAGCATACTAGCTTTCCACAAATAAAGTATCTTTAGTTTTCACTATTTTTTTGGTCGCTAAAGTAAGGTCTCACCTCACTTACGGCCATTTAGTATGGCACTCTTTCAGGGCCTCAGATATTTGTAGATAAGAGAGGTTAACAGAGCAGGGTTTGGGGGACCCACGGCTTAAATCAGATTTACCTACTCTGTGCAACCGACAGCTCCAAGATATATGTATTTTATTGTACAAAGCGAAACATAACTTATGTCTTCGACCAATTTGTCATATATTTCAGCCTAGTAATCACACTTACCAACTTACACTGCTACTACACACACTACTACTTGTGGCAAACATTCGTCCCTTTGGTCCCAAGCTGCGAAAAAAACATCTCCAGAAAGGAGAGACTTGCGAGGAATCTTAAGACCTTTAAATGGCAGATATGAAAGCGTGATTTATTGCACACGGTGTTAGCTATGCAATTCCTAGATCTCCTGTTACTAATACTGTATTCACCGTAAAAACCTTTGTATTTTATCTACTTACAGTTTTTGATTCTTAGTTTTACATAGATATGCGGTCAGTTTCATACATTTTTTGCTACATTTTTCTCTGCTTAGTTAGGTATCCCCTATTAGCTCAAGGGTTCTCCTTTGCTAGATATTTTATTGACACGTTCATAAAGTTCATTCATCCATTCAACGCTAATAAATGTTTGGCAAACATTCGTCCCTTTGGTCCCAAGCTGCGAAAAAAACATCTCCAGAAAGGAGAGACTTGCGAGGAATCTTAAGACCTTTAAATGGCAGATATGAAAGCGTGATTTATTGCACACGGTGTTAGCTATGCAATTCCTAGATCTCCTGTTACTAATACTGTATTCACCGTAAAAACCTTTGTATTTTATCTACTTACAGTTTTTGATTCTTAGTTTTACATAGATATGCGGTCAGTTTCATACATTTTTTGCTACATTTTTCTCTGCTTAGTTAGGTATCCCCTATTAGCTCAAGGGTTCTCCTTTGCTAGATATTTTATTGACACGTTCATAAAGTTCATTCATCCATTCAACGCTAATAAATGTTTGCAATAAAAAGGAGCGACTATGGAGCAATTGCTTGTAATGTTTTAACCCCAGTAAGCGGACAACTACACTTAGAGTTGCTTGGAGTGAGGGCCGTTTCGGACTTTCATTTTAACTCGCATTTACACACTCCCGCAAAAAGATGCCCGTGCGCACTTTCCAGGGGTACAAGATAGATGGCGGCAACTATACTGTATCGTGATTTACACTTTATCGGCAAATTATTGGATAATATATTTGCATAAAGGCCAAATAGGAAATTGGATGATTTTCGTTACTGAAGTCAGCTCTTTGTCCTCAAGTAAGATGCTAAACGGTTTACTTGCTAAATACCCTAAAATTGAGACAAAGAAAAATCGTCTCAAGGAATATGTTGTGTTTTCAAATTTTCGACAGAATGACACAATGTGCCACATCAGCTAGAGTAAAGTTTCATCTTAACCCTCGGATGTACAAGGGAGGGTGGGGGGGGGGGGGGGGGTGGTTGCCACCCCTTCCAAAGGTTTTCTGATTTTTTTCCTAGACGATAAAATATCAGCACATGAAGTTTTCAGTAGCTTTTCGTTCATCCCTCGCGCGCGTGTAAGACAAGTTTAGTGATGGTCAGTTACTATGGTTACGAAATATAACGTCATAAGTAGCGAGTGGTCAAGCCATTTGAGTGAAAATGCATGCTTTCTCAATTTTTTTCAACAAAAAAGTAAAACTTGTGGATAAAACGATGCAAAGTAATCACTTATGTGTTATTTTACAAGTTAAGCGCAAAAATTGATAATTCTCACTGTTTTCACCTGATTTCTAATTCTTGATAAAATCCAAGATGGCGGCCAAGATAGCGACCATGTTTGGTGACGTCACAGACCTCCAGCAGCGCCACCACCCAAGAGGGGGGTCCATCACCCCCCCCCCCCCCCCCCCCCTTGTACCACGGTGGGGAATGAGTTGGCCTGTACGTCCGAGGGTTAAATTAGAATTCATGATCGCAAACTTCAGACAGGAAAATTAGCCGTGTAAATTGTGATTACAAGAAGAAGAACGCACCATGAAACTCATTAATAACCAACCAATATTTTCCGGACGCCGGTGAACGTGTTCTTTGCGGACATAGCCTAACTTCAATGAATTTCTAGAGTTCGAAGTCGAAGGGAGACTTGAATAGTGCCATGTTCTTCTTCTTTTTTAAATTAAACAAAAAATGTCAAGTTGTAGCAATTTGTACAGAAAATACCAAAATTACTGTTCCGTATCTAAACGATATTTTAGAAAGATTTACTTGACATGATGTGTTCTTTCCACACCGAAACACCGAAATTATTTTGAAACTGTTTTTTTTCTAAACCTCTCACAATTCTATGGTTGCTAATAACCAAAAGGTTCTGATGACTTTGAGTCATTTGACCCAACTGGCGTGGATCGCACAACCAGAATGGATAAGGGAAGGATCCTTCACAAAAACGAATTTGCCAGAAAAGAGACAAAAAATACGTGAGCGAACTTAATTTTGAACCTTTCACACAAAGTTCCTGTATACAGTTAATTAAGATATTGCCTGTTCTACCCACACTGTTTGAAAAACTGAAACTGGCTTTTAGCAAGTATTCGTGTAATTTGCTAAAAGGGCCGAAACGTTCAGGAAAAAGATATCACAGAAAGCTAAAACATATTAAAACATGTTTAAATAAACGAATTGTTTACGAAACTAGGGAAGCCTTTTCTTTCATTAATTACCACGGCCTTGTGGATGAAAAATGCCAATTAAACTGCCGCCAAAGCTTTAATCAGGCCCCTATAATTAAAATACAGTATTAATAACAAAAAACATAAGCTATCACAAAAAAAAACATTTAAACCAGGAAAAAAATTTGTTCAAATTTTTTTTTCTTGCAAGGTTTTCTTTTTAAAACCTAAATTGTTGCCGTAAGTGTCTGAACTTAAGTTATCATGCAAAATGTCTCACAAAAATTTATATATATAGAAAAACAAGTTATCTAATACGCAGAGTCACCTGCTGTAAGTTCAAAAGATAAAGCTAGTGGAAGGCAATTTGTAAATTAGCGGAAGCCTTAAAAGTCAGTCTAGAAACTTCTACACAAAGTTCCTGTATACAATTAATAGGCAGCTTAACACCGCGGCAAAACGCAATGCGCATGAGCACAAAATTCAACATCCGGTCAGCTTTTTATTTCCGGTCTAGTATATAAACCAATTGCGTAAGCATAACTTTGCCGTCGTGCCTTGTTTAAAAGCAAAAAGGGCGAAACAGACAAAAAAGGGGGCCGAAAAAATCACTTCATTCGAAAGCTTATATATTTTTCTATTCTCAAACTTTTGCACCACATGGTTATCTGTTTGCACCAACGGTGAAAATCATGTTTGAAGTTTGCAGGTCGCGAGCGCTCGACACGACGACTTTGTTTTTACTGGCTTTCTTGCATGCTATTGGTTTGGCATAAGTGAATTTGGGAGAAGGCGATAACTAAGAAAAGAATAACAATACTTATGATCATGAAAGAAACCAAAATAAAGACGTCATCATTATCATTAACACTAAAATCAGGTAATACAATTTTAGTCCGTTCAATAATGTTTTTATTATCAGAGAAAACAAGAACTCAAAACAAAAGATGGGCGGGATTTAATAACAACTTCGACTTTGATGACTGCAGTCACGAACACCCGGCGTTTTTAGTGCCGGGAAACTAAACATGCCTATAAATGACTTTCATTCAAGAAAATGCCTATTTAATTCTTTTACATGGTTGTTCTTTGGTTGAAGACTTCAATAATTTCAGACTGTGCGGCTAGGCTGCATCTCATGCAAACACGAAACTCTTAGCTGCTAAATACATGGCGTGAAAAGTTCGACTTCTAAAAGTCCGGCCTTCAAACCAGCTTTCGCTCTCTGATTCTGAGAAAGAAAAAATAAATAGTGTGGTCAACTTGCTGCTAACCTCAACAGTATAATTAAGCTTAGGTTTCATGGCAATCAATTCAGAAGAGTTTCGTTTCAAAACACGGTAAAACTCACTGGTAAATAAAACTAAAAAGCGATTGTGTGTTGTCGTTTTCCAAATAAAGCTCGAATCGGCTTTAAGACATGAAGACTGAGAAATTGAAGCACTGAAAATTAGAACTACAATATGTAAGCTTGCAATGATAACTTTTTATGTCTTAGTTTCAGCCGGGTTACGTGAAAAATAACAGTCAAAAACTTTGTTTTCGTGAATGAAAATCAGTTTACCTGAAGCTCTAGCCAAAATTACACACTGAGTTCTTATCATCTTACCTTTTCTGAATCTAATCGACTAATTGTTTCAGTGATCTGTGCCTGGTTAGCCATAAAAGCAATTTCAATAACTACAAAATAGTAAAAAACACAGGCAGCATGAAGCAGAACATCTGAACCACACGCTGCACACAAGGAGCGCGCGGGAGACTGATCTGACTGGAAAGTGTGCCTGAAAAAAGAGACCGGAAATGCTCAACCTAGCGCATGCGTAGACGTTTTGCCGCGGTGTTAGGCAGCTTAGGCAGCTTAAGCAAACGCGATTTTGATTGACGCACGTCAACCGGAAGTAGACTTTTTACATTCTTGGGCAGTGTTTTTGCCCAAATTTTCGGGCATATCGCCGTTTTAAGGGTGAAGAAACTTAGCAATACAAATTTGTTCGCGTCAAGGCATAGTTTAAGGGAAAAGACCTCACTTCCGGTTGAGGTGTCTTGCTCAAAAGTTCCCTAATTATGATATAAACTGTTCCACCCACACTGTTTGAAAAACTGAACTCACTAATAGTGACATCAACGACCGTGTAATTTGCCAAAAGGACTGAAACTGTCAGGAAAAAATATAACAGAAAGCTAAAACAAATTAAAACATATTTAAATAGACGTATTGTTTAACAAACAAGGGAAGCCTTCTCTGCCAACAATAACCCCAGCCTTGTGGATAGAAAGTACCAATAAAATAGCTTAAATCAGGCTTCCAAGATTATAATATTAATACCAAATACAGAAAATACCCCCCCCCCCCCAAAAAAAAACATTAAATCAAGAACACAATTTATCCAAAATTTCTTTTCTTTAACGTTTTTTCCTTTTGCAAAATGCCTGGTATAGAGAAGAGAAAATAATAGAAAACACAAGTTATCTTAAACATAGAGCCACCTGCTGGGAATCGTATTTGTTGATTAACAGAAATCTTAAGGTGATTCGCTGGTTTTGAACTGCGCATCTCTTACTGTGCATAACAAGATGGCCTCCGTGAAAAAGAGTATCTGAAGTAACTTTATTTTGAAGTTGACTGAAGAGAAACGCTATTGAAATTTTCGCTCGCAGTTGTTTCTTGCCGAGATTAGACTCATTGTGTTGGGAAGCAGTACGCGTATTCCCGAGTTCGACTTCCACACGGAGATCCTCGATAATGGATGTTACACTTGTGCTAATTCACTTTGATTTTCATTTTAAGCGCCATCTTTGTCACATTGTTTCCTAACTGTGAAGTAAATTCGGTAAAAACTGATTTTTTAATGCTTTCTTTCCCCTTTCACATACATGCCATTTTGAAACTCGCTCCAGTCCTCTCTCAAAATCGGAGGGAATGCATTTGGCGTGCACTTTCTGCAGCTCTTCTGCAAAAACGAGTACGGTGATCCCCATTTTTTATTTCATGATTTTAATAAGAAAAGTGCTTCCTTTCAATGAGAAAAAAAATTGGCATAAATCTATGTTGGCAATTTTACTTAATTGTTTGGATTGAGCTGTAACGGGTCGAATAGTGCGCGTCCAAATTAAGTCTACTTTGGAGCGTAAAGTAAAAACAAGGGCATTAAAAGGCACTTTTCTGGTACGTAAGTGGATAAACAATACAATTAAGTCAAATTCTGTACGATACCACATGCATCATGGACTAATTCTCTCCTTTTAGTCTAGTTTTGGCCACATTTTATTACTTTTTTTTATCATCTTTTTGCCAAGTTTCATCTACAATCTATGTTAAACTCTTTTACTAAGGAATCACCTTAAGTCAGTCTAGATTTCTCTCACACAAAACCTTTATGATGAAGGATATACGCGCTTTAGTTTCTTTCAAGAAAACCACAGAAAACTTCATTTTTGTCTTGTCTCCAGCAGGGTTGTATATTTTCCAAAATTTTTAAAGTCCCAACCCGTCCGTGGGGCATTTGCAGCCTTCCAAAGGAGAAAATGACAAATTCCCTCAGCGGAGGGGTGACGCTGCTGGGAATTGAGTGAGCCAGTACTCCGAAGTGAATAACGACCAATATGTGGTAATAAGCGATTATTGTCGACAGTGCTTTTCTGCATCAGAAATATGTATCGAAAGTAACAATGCATAGGGGTAACATGATCGCCTTTAAATACAGCTTTCATGAGAAATCAACCAACCATTCTATTTTGCCAAGTTGAAAAAAGTTTACAAGAACAGAATAAATTAAAGTAGATCAGGCAAAAAACTACTCAGAGTAGCAAACTAAACGAGCTGAGTAGGTACAATAATCAAATTGCATTCTATAGGGTTGTGACACACGACAGAAAAAGAGGGGAGAAAAGAAGGAAACTAAAACACAAAACAAATACATAAAAACGTGAAAAAATAAATAAAAATAAACAATACCAGAAAGCTACAAAGTTTACATTAATTAGGGTAAATAAAAAATCTGTCTTTGTACTTTAGGTTAGGCCGGTACCATACAAAAAGGAAAACACGTCAACAAATAGGATAACGAAGAAGATTAAAACTACAGCTAAAACTACAAAAATTGACGAAGCTGCTTCCGCCGAGGGGCCGCCATAACCGCATGACAACAGCTGCTGAGCGGGAGGTGGTAGGTTCAAACCCCGGCCGGGCCAACACTCAGAGTATATAAATCACTGAGGAGAAAGTGCTGCCTTTGTAATGACATCTGCAAACGGTTAGACTTTCTAGTGTTCTCGGATAAGAACGAAAACAGTAGGTCCCGTCTCACAGCACGTTTTGTAAAACGTAAAAGAACCCACACCACTGTTCGAAAAGAGTAGGGGACGTAGACCCCAGTGGTGTGGACAACCTCTCCTGGGCTGGGTGGATTATCTGTAACGACACACTTAAATTGGAGTTCCGCTCTGTTGTGTGTTCTGCACCATGTGGTGGAAGTGATTAAATAAATAAATAAATATATAAATAAATAGCCTATAATAGTAATCCATTCATGAATAATTTAGATAGATAAAATACACGACAAAATGTAAATACTGGGGTCAATTTATTAGAACTTTAACAAGTGTAACTATTGTAACCAAACCCTAAAACAATGGTTACACTTGTTAAAGTTTTAATTGAACCCTGTTTTGAATTAAAACATTAACAAGACAAAACGAGCAAGGTTCGCAAAATTCGCTAACTAAACACAATCAAAAAACGTGCGTCATTTTAAATGGATACAGAAACGTAATGTTCCGAAGACCGAAATGTCGATTACTGCATCAGTTTCTACAACGTTCGCGTTTAGAATTGTAGAAATAAAGCTGTCAAGGGTTGTCTGCTACAGCAAGATGTCACGTATTTTTGCTTGCCAAAGTGGAGGCTTAACTTGTAAAGCTTGGACGAGTTCTTCGTTCATCGACGGGCCATACGGATCCATTACAAAGTAGCCATTATGGAGAGCTGCCCATTGTCGAGGTTCGACAGCAATATTTAATTTCAAGATAGTTTTGCTCGTTAGAAAATTATCAGTCAAAACATCACCGTCATTGGCAAAACCTGTACTCGTGTCCTTCTGATCCACTTGCAAAACTGGCTGAGCGCATCTACCCCGAATCCCAGCGTGGCTTCCGAGCCAAAAGCTCTACGGTAGACATGGTCTTCTCTCTTCGTCAACTCTAACAGAAGTGCAGAGAACAGCAGATGCCGCTATAGGTTGCCTTCATTGACCTTACAAAGGCCTTTGACCTTGTCAGTAGAGACGGCCTCTTCAAAGCTCTCTGAAAGAGTGTGTGCCCCCCCAAAGCTACACAGCTTGATCGAATCCTTGCACTCCAACATGAAGGGGACAGTGGAGTTCAATGACAGCTCATCTGAGCCCTTTGAAATACGCAGTGGCATCAAACAAGGCTGTGTACTCGCGCGAACACTCTAGAATATTCTTCGCTCTTCTCCTCAAGCACGCATTTGACTCTGCAACAGAGGGTATCTACCAGCGAATCAGATCAGACAGCAGGCTACTCAACCTCGCCCGCCTCAAAGCCAAGACAAAGGTCCATGAGGCTCTCAACAGAGACATGGTGTTTGCTGAAGATGCAGCAATTGCAACACAACCCCAGCAGGAATTGCAGTTGCTAATGAATCGCTTCTCTCAGGCTTGCAAGGACTTTGGCCGATCATCAGCCTGAAGAAGGCAAATGTAATGGGACAAGATATGCTGTCACCTCCAGCCATCACAATCAATAACTTCGATCTTGATTCCATTCACCAGTTCACATGCCTCGGATCAACACTAACCGATGACCTCTACCTGGACACTGAGATCGATAAGAGGGTCGAAAAGGCAGCTACAACACCCGCTCGCCTCACATATCATGTGTGGTCAAACCCCAGCTGACCGTGAAGACAAAGATGGTTAGTGAGACATGGACCACATATGCCAGACAGGACAAGAGGCTCAATACCTTCCACCTAAGAAGCATTCGCCGCATCTTGGGCATGTCCTGGCAAGACAGAGACCAACATTGACGTCCTGTCTCCTTGCTGGCCTTCCCACCATGTACATCCTGTTGAGACAACCCCAGCTGGGCTTGTTAGGCCACGTTTGTCGCATGGAAGACAGCCGCATCCCAAGACACATCCTCTGTGGAGAGCTTGCTACGGGACAAAGAAGCATCGGCCGCCCGCACCTGAGATTCATGAAGGATGTCTGTATCAGAGACATGAGGGCCCTCTAAATCAACCCTGAGTCCTGGGAAGACCTAGCAGCTGACCGTGGCAGTTGGAGAAACACCCTCCACAAACAGCTAAAGCTGGGCGAAGAAAAGCTGATAGTGATGGCAGACGAGCAACGAGCTCTCAAAAAGCATCCCACCACCACACCTGAAGTCACACACAGATGCGACCTCTGCGACAGCCTGATTAGTCACAGGCGACACTGCACAAGCTGAGCTGACAGCCTGGACGGATCTACCCATGGTTGAAACTGACTGATGGGGGTCCTACTACTATGGCGATTTCTGAAATAGTCCACAAGAATGAAGCTACTAACATCTAATTTGCTGTTGATAAATTAGTTCCGGAAACTCAGGCAGGTCGTTTCCAGCTTAATGAAAATAAGCGTAACGAGTTACAAATAAGTTTTTCTAAGTCTCGTGACCGCACTTTCCCACCTATTGTTACAAACGATAAGAGCATCGAAGTTGTAACGCATGCCAAATTACTTGGCTAACCATTTCAAGCGATCTTAAATGGAACATGCATTTTAATGAAGTAGCAAAAAAGACTCTAGACTTTACTTGTTAAGGCAACTTGAGCCATCAACGTAGCTCCTGCTGTCCTTTAAGTTTCTATTGTCGCGGTTACACACACCTCCTGCCAGAGGTTTCCCAAGGGGTAATTGGCTTGGGTTGGGATCAACATGGGTTCTGGTGGCGTTATATTTTCCGGTTACACTGCAAATAATTACCCGACGTCAACTATTGACCGGACAGATTTGGCAGCCAGTAACTCTTCATGGAGATCCCAAACCGCGAAATGTTTGGTCTGCTTTAAGTCGTTATTGCCCTTCTTATGCAACGATCTCCGATTGATTTAGCAATCCAACAGGTCTTTTTAAGGAGAATGAGTACGTTACATCGGCAATTAAGATTCTTTATTCTCTTCAGTTGCTTTATTTGTTTTATAGAGCCTGCCACCTGACCTTAAAAATATTTGCCGGCCAAGACATGCTTGGGTATTCCCTCGTCCACAGAATTGGTTCCAGGAACTTTTAAACAACAGAGCTATCGATCACTGATGGAAACAAAATTTTCGAGTGTCTTGGGCTACTTTTGAGTTTGTCTGCCAGCTAGTAGGGCTAACAATAATGCGACAAAATACTGGAATGCATGGTGCTGTTCATGTCGACAAGCGGAAGCGAGTCTGACAAATTTGGCATCGTAGGGCCATGTGGCGCAATCAATGCGAAATCATAAAAAAATGCCTAGTGCGTGCCGCAGTTCCAGTTTTTGCCATCTGCTGCTTCCCAATTGGCAGAACTGTTCTTGTGGTTAGATAAACCATGGGTAATTCTTTTGTTTTCTTTGATGTATTCATAGTGATTTCCCACGGGCAATTTCACCGTGGGAAGAGAGGTTACACACAAACACTGATTATCCTTGGGAAAAATCCCACTTTCCCTTGGGCAAAAGGGCTAGTGGAACAGCAGCTTATGTCACATGCATTCGTCCAGTGATGGAATACACTTGCCAAGTTTTCCATAGCATATTTATCTCATGAGTTAGAGAAACTTCAGAGGCGGGCTCTACGGATTATAATAATTGTAAACTTCATCACTTACCCACGCGCAACAGCTGTTCCAGAACTTTAAAACACATACGAATGTTTTCAATACCAGTGTTTAAGACGCAGAGATACCAGCAAAGCTTTATTATATTTAAAGCGGCTGCATCCTCTGGTTTATGGGACCCTTTAATATTATTTAATTGTCCTATAGTCATTGCGCTACCCCTTTATAATCTTTTCATTCTGTAGTTTATTTTCATATTTGTGTATGTATTATGTTTTATGATAACGTAGTCTATTCTTCCTACATGTAACATCAACTTAGCTTATATATCCAACTTTTAATATTTACATAGTTTTTTTACAGTCATACTAGTTGTTTCAATTGTAAATCATCTGTAATTCAGCCTTTTGGCTGCCAAAGATGTTTTAATAAACTATCTATCATCTAAACAGAAGCTTCTTAAGTTTTTTTTGGTCAGTAAAGTGCTTTCTAACTGAAGATTGTGATCCCTAGCTGGATGTTTGCTGTGGTTATAGCTAACTGGTACAACCATCCTAGGCCGTCTAATTTATTTAATACCAAAAAAGGCATTCTTTTCTATATTTTGGAGAGACTTGTAATTTTGGTGCAAATTGCTTATACAAATATTTGCAATAATATGGAACGACCATCGGACAATTGTTTGTATTGTTTTAACCCCAATGGAAAGCTCCACTTATAGCCGCTTGGACAGAGGCCCTTTTGGACTCCCACTTAAGGACGCTCGCACTCATTTTTCAAGGTATCACCCCTTCATGTTTGATGCTCAGAAAATTTGGCTATAGTACGTGTGCAAAAAAGCCACAACGAAAAACAAAAAAAATATAACATTGACCTTCATCTTAGAGTATGTTTTGTTGACATGGCCGCTTCCATAGCAACAGAATTACGATGAAATGAAATATACAAATTGGGAATTTTCTCGAACTCTAGCAATAATCTGTGAAAATCCTCTATTGTGCTAATAGTTTAGACTGTTGTCTGTACATTGGCAAGATTTGAAAAAAATCTATGCATGAGAGTGATTTTGAAATACAATGTTACAGCCAAACCTCTCTACAATAGCCACATTGGCGGACATACCAAAGTGGCGGTTGTGGAGAGGTGGCCGTTTTGGGGAGGCAGGGGTGTAATTTGACGAATTCCCTTTAGGTAGTACAACATGTTTATTGTGCCAAGTTCATGCTTACTGTCTCTCATATCGTTAGTACAATCATAAATAACAGATAGCGAGATAAAATAACCAAAAAAACTTGAAAATAATGTTTTGAATTAAAATGCTAACCTGACAAAACGAAAAAGTATCGTAGACAATTTATGGTTAATACTCTAGCAGTATAAATGGATCACAATCAAAACACGATTGCCCCGATCAGTCATCATCAACGCACCATATGGATCAAATTTCATGACCATTCTTGACTTTTTCATCAGTTTCTGAAACAACCAGCCGTTGTCGAGAGGTTATTTTACGCTTTAGTGGCCTTTGCCGTTGTAGAGAGGTGGCCATTGTAGAGGTTTAAACAAGAGTCAATGTATGGACTGCTCACCGGGAAAAAAAGAAGTGACCGTTGTAGAGAGGTGACCGCTAGTAAAGGTTTGGCTGTATTACAAAAGTAGTCTACTATCTTGCAAGATTCTACTATATTGCATTTTGCGATTGCTAGGGGATATCCAATGACGTCACCTCCTGAATAAAGCCTAGGTAAAAGTGTATTCCTGTATGCAAATTTGCTAAAAGTAAAATGCGTTCCTCCATAAGTAATAAATGGATATTCGCTTCTTTTTATTTGTTCATAACTGTTCTTTCGCGGAAAACTCTTACAATAGAAACAAACGCTTTCCCTAGGCTTCTAACCCTGACTGGTTGTGTGGCAGACCCTTTGCTAGCTTGCTGATACCAGAATTCACTGGCCACCCTGCTAATTACAGTGGTGATCAACTCAAGGAAAAACCAACAGATACCGTCAGCTTGAGTCCTAAGCAACAGCTATTCGGTCATGAAGCAAAGAGAATACGTGACTTCCCAATTCTTCTTCCTAGCCAAAAGAGGAACAATGTAACTGTTAGCCACAGTTCAAACGCTGAACTTTTGGATTATTTTACGTTTTTGGGAAACTGCCCACTTATCTCTCCCCTAAGCCAACATTTTGCCCTAAGTGAGAACATCAGCAGGATCCTTCTCCGATAAATAAAGCTCCATACTCACCCAATAAAGTCGAAACATTTTGCCATCCGAGAAAGTTTCACTTCAAGTTTTCATTGCAACGAAAGCGTTTATTGGGCAGAAACCCGGGGTAAGTCAGTGAATCAGTTACAGTGGACCCTCGATATAACGAACCTCTGCATAACGAATTCCTCGGCTTAAAAAAATATTTTTTTTATCCCAGTAGTAGTAAAATAGATAAAAAAAGAACCTCGGTATAACGAAATCTCGTTATAGCGAACAAATTGTGCCAGTTCCTTGGCCCATTATTACCTCGAGGTTCCACTGTAGTCTGAAATGTTTGTTTTTTGCCCATATAGTACAACGTGGAAATAACGATGAGTCAAGGGACCAACAAAATATGTTCGCTATCACAAGGTTTCTTTATATCGAAATTTTTTTCCATACATTTTACAGTGGAACCTTGATTTAACGAAGGACCAAGCGACTGACAAAATTTGCATGACGAGGTTCTTTTTCACACATTTTACTATTATTGGGGTAAACAAAATCGTTTGTTATACAGAGGATTTCGTAATACAGAGGTTCGTTAAATCGATCTTCAACTATACAATTACTTGGGCGAAGACTATCGTTTGCGTACCGAGGTTAATTATAAATCGAGGTTTCACTGCATTTTGTGTAAAAATAAACCTGTATTAAGACAACAACCTGTGTGTGTGTGCTGTGGGTGTATATTTTTATACAGGTTTCATTGTAATTACCTGTAGTGTCCAGGACACGAGAGCCAAGCAGTTTGAACGACCATGGTTTGCATCCTCACTGGGTGATACCTACCAGGAATGAAAATTATTGAAACTCAACTACCCACAAATGCCCAAGGAACTGATGGTGGCGGGGGGGGGGGGGGGGGGGGGGGGAGGAAAGAGAAAATTTACATTACTTTGTTCGAGTGGATGGACTGAACAAAAATGGGGCTACTTTCAAGACAATAAATAGATTAAAATAACATAAAACAAAGTAAATAGAGACCTTAAGAGCAATTGTCTGTAAGATTCGAACTATATTGAAAAGTCGCTGCCACACTATCTCACCGAATTGGCTAAAAATTGGCATGTAGACTTGATTTGGGGTCTTTAATAAGGAACAGGTAACTTTAGGTTCTAATTCCTCCTATTTCGGAAATTACCGACACGGCTGGTTTTGGGGTGCTTCGGACCGGCGCCATATTGGTTAATAGAAGATGTTTTTGAGCCTTCGACTACAACCCTGTCTTCAAAGCTTATCTTCCTTTGCCGATACACATTGAAAGAACTACCCCTCTTTATTGTATTTTTAGAAACTACTTCGAAATTGACAACATTTTCGCAACGATCGATTAAACTTTTGGTGGGTATACTTTTTGAGTTTTTTACACTCGTAAAATTAACAGAAATTCAAAGGCGTATATCTCTCTTGCCACATCGCTTTCAAGGTTGCCACTCAACCTGAATACTCATCGTTTGTAGTTAAATCTAGTTCGTTAATAAAAAAATTGGGCAAATTTAATGGAGCAGAAACAAAAGTAATGAATGGAAGAGTGTTCTAGCGACTTTGTCAATGAGCTTTACACCGATTACTCGCCAGGTGTTGCCAAAATTACAATCGATCATAGAAATTCTGTCACTAAATCTGAGTGGTCTATACAACAAAATTAGCCTCTGTAATATAAGCGATAGCTCTGCTGCGAAAAACAGTATAAAAAGGCAGATTGTATGAGGAAAAGGAAAATGACTTTGCTATATTTATGCTACGACGCATAAGTAAAATGCAGCCATCACAGTCAAACTGGAATTTTCCTGATTTTCCTCCAGTTCCTTTATCGAAAACAGAGCTTTTAAAATTAACCATAATAATGAAAATTGAAATGTATTACCTTACTCGACGACAAAGATGCCAATTTCCACCTTGATCGAAAAAAAGTAATATTTTCCCACGCATATCGCGGGTCGATCGTCACGTTCCTTGCATGGCGTTACAACTCACGTGAAACCGCCTGGTTTCAAACAGCTGAACTGAAGAATCCGTGAAAATCGTAGCCAGGCAATAAATAATGGCATTGATATAAGTTATCATTATTAGTGAGCGAGGATGCGATGATAGTTCCAGCTACATGTATTTACAGCGTTTGAAGATTCAGTCAAAACTCATGAGACATGAGCCCTTGAAATAAACATCATTACTTCCGGTTTTGCAAATTGGGCGTAGCAAAGTAATAAATAGACTCATTCTGTCTTGTACACCATTAACAACAGTTTCAGTTATTTTGTTTCAATCACGCAACTCGTTTTGAGGAGATTCTTGGTCTTTCCATAAAGTGTTTTGTGATAAACAGGAAAATTGGTTTGGAAGAGGTTGAGAAGAATGAGGGATGATCACAGGAGATAAGAAAAGTCCCCAGTCACCCCACCGAGGGGCTTCAAAACTGTGCGCAAATGCCCCACCCTATGGACAATTCCAGACTTTAGTTTTCTTGAAAAAGCTTAAAATCGCTAGTCCATGTATGGATAACTCAAGACAGTCCTAATTCTAAATAAAGGAAACAGCAAAGAAAATTCAGTTAGCGACCAGAGTGTTTATCCGATATCGCGAATAGTAAGGGTGTTCTTTCACGGAGTGACTGAAGATGTGTCTGCAGTTTAATGTAAAATAATTCACCATGCTCACGGACCTTTCGACAATATATGTACCGATTGATAATATCAGTGGTAAAAAACGAACGCTTTTTACTGTAGGACGATGACGTCATCATACAAAAGGCATCCTCATTTTCTAACGGTCAAAACCTAATTTTCTCTGCTCGTAAACTCAAAGCGCCTCTGAAGATAAGTAGTGGTAATGTGCTTGTTAGTAAGACGTCCACCAAGCTGTGCCCATCGTACATAACCTATTGCATTTTCCATGTTAAAGGTGCGGCGCTTATTTCAACTACGGGTAAAAACACAGGCCCGTTTCAAACGTCGTGCTACTGCCGTGCCGAACTCAATTGATCGAATTAAATTCGACTTTAGCACGGCACTAGCGCGACGTTTGAAACCAAGTCGTGCTATTGCCGTGTAGCACGGCAAGCCTTGCCGTGCTACACGGCAGTAGCTCGACTTGGTTTCAAACGTCGTCCTATCGCCGTGCCGAACTCAATTCATAAATTACAAATGCATTAGAATACATTTAAAAGTTTGCTGAGCCGTTTCTTTATTATTGTGTTTTGTTTTGGGCAACAGCCGTTCTATTCGACTGAATTAAATTCGACGTCTGAAACCAAGTCGTGCTAGTGTCGTGCTGCAGTCGAGCTACAGTCGAGCCAGCTTAGCACGGCAGTAGCACGACGTTTGAAACAGGCCTTAAAATATGCACACCTCGAACTGCTATATGAACCTGGTTTCGAAAGTTCCCGTACATTAAAACTTTAGAACTCACTAGTAGGTCGTGGTCTTGTTTGTCAAGCGATATGGTTTTGGTATCTTTTTATATCAAGCGCCGTAACAAAGGTAGGACGTTTATTTGTAAATGAAATTAGCGCTGCGGCGCCTATTCCGTAGCGGCGTTTATTCGAGAAGCGGTGCTTAATCGATCATTTACGGTAACTGCTTGGAAAAAAAAAGAAAAAATGAAAGATATATTCTGTCACTTGGGAAGATAACCTTGATTTCATAGGTTCGTTGGTGTCAAACAGGTAACGTATTGCTTTCGTCATTTGAAAAATTGGAAATTTTTGCTCTATTTTCCCTTGGCTTGGTGTCTTAGTGGTATATGCTTCTTTGGTCTTTATGTGAGCTCGGCTGAATTCATTATAGCTTTTCTTTCAAATATATAGAAAAAACGTTGCTCAGTTTCTATTTTTAGAGCACTGTCCAGTCAATTAAGTTTTTTTTAGGCAGGGAGAAGATCGTTTTTTGTTAACCTTTATAGATTTTTTTACGCATGTACGGGCCAGAGGAAATGTTACCTGAAAAGAAGCTACGATCCTAACTTTCTACCTTCGAGTCTTTTCCCTAGCCATAAGTTTTTACCTCAAGGAATTTTTCTTTGTTTTACATAATGATTGATCTTGCATGCTTATCCTGCGATGTTTCAGGCTTAGTCCTGTGCCGTATTCTGATGCGATCTACTTTATGTCGCTTTCCCCGATCTAACAGCTCCTCACTGAACAAAAACGGTTTTAATTGTCTATTCAGGGAACTAGCTAATATTTTTCCAGCGGTACGCACGTTGTTCCCAATTCCCCATAGTCCCTGTCTTAAGCGCTTTCATGTGCATTGGTTAAATTTTCTATTCATAAGCCTACTATGCTTGTAATCGCGCGCGCATTCTGGCGTCATTTATCCTTAAAAAATTAGTTTATTGAAGAAAGGCTGAAGTAAAGGTGTCATGAGGCGTTTGTGTTTTTATGAACTATTTGACGAGGTCCTCTTTTTACGGCTTAAGTCCGTTGGTGAAATTGCTACTTGGGTTTTCTTGGATTGAAAAGGGCGGGCTCTTTCTAAACGCTGCCGTTGTTTATGCGACCTTAGTATTCGGAACAGAATCAGTCAATGGCAAACAACGAAAATACTTTTATGTGGTAAGTTACAGTGAGGAACTTTGCCTTGAGATGGTCATTTTTTGTTTGTACCTTCAGTGTTGATCCGAAAATTTCTTGTTATGGATGGGGTAGGGGAGGGGGAGGGGGGAGCAGAGATCAGAACATGCACCACGTGTTGTTTACGAGACATTAAAGATATGGAAACTGTTATACAATGATTAGAGGGCAATATTTGGAAAGGTGCATGGTCATGGAGTTTAGGAGATTTGACTAAGCAGCCAATTTCCCGCCAAACATACTGGCGTGGAGTGGCGCCAAAATTGTGTTTGCTCGCCCCGGGCTGGCTCTACTTTTGGGATACGGTCATAGAGTTTAATATAAACAATGAGTTCATCATCTATATAGCCTGCTCGCCCCAAGGTGATTGCATTTTGCTTTTCAGAGACCCATCAGTTACTTTTTGACCCTCTCCGGAATCAGAATTTATGTCCGTGTGGTGTAATACTGGTGGTGAGGTCGAGCCGAGTAGAGCGGAGTCGTGAAAAACACCGACACTTTAGCCTTTACGTTCAAAACATTTCTGGCTATCGGGAAAAAAAGAAGGAGCTTAATATACCAAAATAAAATTTCATTTCAAATTTCACTTTTTGACGGTTCGAAAATTATTGTGAATCAGACTGAGTGAAAGTTCACTCAAATAGGGGGGCGAGGGGTGGGGGAAGGAATTCTTAACAGTTCTAGTTTGCTAGAAAATTAAAAGGTACGAGAAAAAACTGGGCGAAATGCAGAATACACGCAAGAAGGAGAAAGAGAATAAAAAAAACTTTCTGTTCAAAGCCGGGTGAAAAGTTTAATAGCGTCAAGAAGACTGAATTGGATTAAGGTTGTTCATTTCACTTCCGTTCCAGCGTGCAGTTGCGCTTGACCTCCTAAAATTAGCTTCGTTTCCCACCGATCATTCCATGTCATATTTTTCCGACTTTTATTCAGTAATGACGGTACGATCACGTAATTTGACTTGATGAGTTCTTTAACTTCATTTCATGTACTAGTTTTATATCTTACGCCGGAAAGATCTGCCAAATGTGCATAGAAGCAAAGGTAGGTCACCTGTTTACACGTGTAATATCGAATACCATATAATTCGCGTAAAGCCGCAGTGCACGGTTTGTTTTTCTAGCCTTTTGATAAAAATTGACAAAGTTTACGTTATCTTTGCCCGAGAAAATATGTAAGTTGTAGCTTTATACAGCGAAATACTACAGAGAAAATTTTAACTGTGCACACGAGCGGCTCCCGATTGGACTGGCAAATCGAAGAGCGAACTAGTACTGTGTGTAACAAAATGTATAATTTTCATTTTAGCGCATATTTCAAGCTCTTCGCAAGATCAGAAACAAAAGATCATCTTTTTACATTACAAGTGAAGGTTTTTTAAGCGATAGATAGGCTTTAAGAGGCACGATCAATTTTTAAGAATTTTCTTTTCAAATATTCACCGAATTTCGTTTGGAAGTTTTAGCGGCCAAATGGCTGAACCATTGCGCATTCACGCAATTATAGTTCTGCTACATTACATTTGCCCAATTATTTTATTCAGCAGTCTAACTTATCTATAAACAAACTATGTTTAGTTAAAATGGCTTAGTCTAAATCGATGTGGCATGGGTGATATTGACCTTCCAATTTCTAACAAATTTGTGTACCTTTTAAGTACCGAGAAAGTGCCGTGAGAAGTTATAGCCGTTCGTAGCTCAGGCTTATCCATTTTCAGATAAGAGTAGGTAAATGAAAGGAGGAAGGATAGTTCTTTGTGACTGTATGAGTCACGATTGAGTTATTTCAATGATAAGGCTAGAATTAATTATACCAAACCTCTTTCAGTTCACCAACATGGTGGCCCCTCGAGGCCTCGTCAAAACTGTCATTCCTGTATCTTTGAAACCAAAGAGAATTCGAACCTTATAATATGCATTCAGTATTTAGGACACCATTCAAAGACTACATGCCAAAAATCAGCCAAATCGATGAGGTACCGTGTCAGGCGGAAGTTCGAATTTTACAGACAATCACTCTTAAGATACCCCGAAATCGGTGTACGGGTAACGGGTAGCGCCATGTTTTTTTCATTTTGTGGTGACGTCATCGACCTTTCCCGGTAGAACCAGCCGTTTTTCCGGGGTAGACACCAGTTTACCCGTAGAAGATTTACGAGTAGCTGCAAGTCCTACATGATGGAAAAACAAGTAAGTTTTTAAGACTTTTTAAGTATAAATGTAAATTGTATGACTCCTTGGCAATGTTATTGCAAGTCTGTTCAAATATTTTTGCCAAATTTGAATTTTAGCTGTAAAGAAAGCACTTCAAACTGTATTGATTTTGGACCTCAAATGCGCAGGTTGAACTCTGAAACGATATCAATTTGTGGCAGTATTTGGGGAGATTTCTGAGAATTGCTCAAACGTTTGAGTTTCGCAAAAGAAATAGCATTGAAAAATTTAGCATGGGAGTCACTGTTGAAGTTGACAGTCAAAGGAATTGTTTGGTGATGTGCCTCGATCAAATGGCGGGATTTGCGATAACAAGCTTTTGGTCGAGGGACTTCCCGCCAAGTTTCTTAAAATCTTTCTATGATATTTCAATAAGCTTATGTATGGATGAATTATTTGTTGCAGCTTGTTGTTAAGATATGAAGTGTAGAATTTGAGGGAGATTTTGTATGCATTAAGCGACACGCATGTACAAAGTTAATTTTGCGTGCTTGTTCTTTTAACTAAGGGAAGAAGAAGAATTTCGATGTCCTCATCCTCAGTGTCGAACGAATGAAGAGGCAGCATATCATTGGCGTGCTTTCTAAAGAAAGAACATTCGTAAAGAGGAATTTTGGATACATTTGGTAGACTTTATTAACAATTCAGTCAACTTATTTCTCGCCGCCGCAGCCGCCATCTTTGTAAACAATCCTTACCAATCCCCACGCGTTAATTCTTCGAGTATCTTAATCGAAATAGTCACGCACATGAACATTTGACGTGTACGGGTACACTACCCGTACCCGTACACCGATATCGGAGTATCTTAAGGTCTCTAATAATTGTACGATTAAGACGAGAGACTGGGATAAGACGAGGGATCTCAACATAGTCGTACTTCTGACTGCAAGAAATCCCTATCAAGAGAGTTTAACTGGAATTCACTTAGATCAAAGAGACTACTGACAGAGTCTTTAGCGATTTTCAAGCTTATCATCTATTACATTATAAAACTGTGGATGTGTAAAGTCAGTACTTTACAGTTAAAATAAGGTAATTGCGCGAGTAGGTAAGATAATCACATCGTTAATGCGACTGGCAAAGGCAGTAGACTACCCTTTTCAAAGCGTTCGTCATTATGAAAAAGCTTGTGAGCTTTACTAGAAAATAGTCACACATGATTGACTATGAAAAAATACGTATTAAGTTTGATTTGGCAAAATATGTGTCGACAGTGCTCCTTTTCATGACTGTTAAATCTTAGGTTTTACTATAAATTTTAAAGTTATCTTTCAAAAATTTGTTCTGACGTACGATTAGTGAACCTTGTTTAATATGCTAACCTTGATTAGAACTGAATCCACAGATATACAACCTTCGGCTGTTCGCTGAACAGAGTAGTTTGGAAGAAGCCTTCAATCAGCAGAAAAGATGATCAAATACAGGGTTCATATTTAACAATCATTGATCGCGAAACGTTGCAGCACACTTAAAAATGCATCTCACATTATTAGCGCAAGCACGTTTCATATTCTTGTCTGTAAGCCAATCGAGAATGGGATATTAACAATGGGGCAAAAAAGAAATTTTGAGACCGGGGCCCCCCCTTATTTCAAGGTCTGGATTCGGCACTGACCCAAACTGACAGATTTCAGTGGATATTGTGCGGCGTTTGCATTATCCAATTACACCATTATTCGTTAGGGGTGTTTAAACAATGGAGAGTGCTAAACTATCAAGGCATCTCAGTCACACAAGAGAGGTGTCAGCTTTGAGAAACAAATGTGGACATACTAAATACCTTAAACTGCCGCTTATAAGCCCCCCCCCCCCAGTTATAGGCCATTTACATGTAAACAAACAACTGGATCCAAAAAAAAGCCCCTCTCAGGGGGGGGGGGGGGGGAAGTGGGGCTGAACTACAGCTTATAAGCCCCCCTCCAGTTATAGGCCATTTACCGGTATACAAACAATTAGATTAGATTAAAAGCCCCCCACGATATAAGCCCCTCCCAGGGGGGGCTGAACTGCCGCTTATAAGCCCCCCAGGTATAGGTCATTTATCTGTAAACAAACAGTTAGATCCGATTAAAAGTCCCCCAGGATATAAGCCTCTCCAAAGGGGGGGGGGGGGGGCACCTGTAAGCAAACGATGACAAGTAGTTAAAAGGCCCTCTTGATATAAGCCCCTCTCAGAACGGGGGGGGGGGGGGTGGCCCCTCTCTAGCTTCTGCTCCCAATGTCATGAAATACATTCGATTTATTATGACGCGCCCGTTTGGTGCGTTTGGAAACTGGATTAAAAACCAGAAAACGCAAAATGTATTTTGATTAGCATTGCTCTAGGTTGTTTCGAAGACATTTTTCTGTTCTTGTCATAAGCCCCCTTGGATATGGGCCTACTCCGTTTAGAAGTCCTCCCAACACCCCTTGAAAAGGCATATAAATCAAGGGGTTATAGACGGCAGTTTACGGTAGTTGATCTCTTATGAGGTGCTCGTAGAGGGACATTAAATTGTGTAAAGACTGTTGTCCACAAAAAGTAGAAATAAAAAAAAGAAAAGATGCGCTTAACCTGACATCAGGTTATCACCTTTCAAGCTGGGACTGCAGTTTTTCCAAAAACACGTGAAGTGGTACCGTGGTTTCTAAGGTAACTGACGACGTGAAGCGCAGCTTGTGTTCGGTGAGTCCCAACTCCTTCATGACCTGGGCAGGTTCCAGTAATCTGGTAGACTGAAAATAGATATTATTAAAAACTGAATCATTGGATGATGCAATTCTGGAACTCTGATTGGCTTAGCCATCATTGTATATGAGCCATTATTGTTCATTCAAAATATTTCCCCAATACTGATTGGCGAAAAGCACACGCATAATTCGCCATAACCAATTACTGATGACCAAATTTGGAAGAATTTTGTTTTTAACGAGGAAATTACGTCAAAATGCAGCCGCTACAGGTTAAGGCACCGTTAACCGAGAAGACCTGGGGACGAGGTTAAGTTGTTTTGGTTGTGAAAACAAAATGGCCGACACTTCACTCGTTTCAAGAGTAAAAACTACAGCTGGAACTAGGCGAAGTAATGGCTAAAAACATAGCAAAAACAACAAGAAGACCACTCGGAGGGCGACTTCTGCTATTTGGAGAATATTTGCGGAGCTGGACGAACCTAAACGTACACTATCGAAGATGAACTTAACATCGATGGATCGATGGAGGTAAGCATGTTTTAGCTATGTTTTTAAACGAGGAATTATTTTGAATGAATAATAAAACAATTATTGAATTCGGCTTTCCTATCATAAGAAGAATTATGGAGATCTCGGAGGGTGTTATCCGCCTCGGCCTACGGCCTCGACGGATAACACCCTCCTCGATCTCCATAATTCTTCATAAGATACTCAGCCTCATTCATTAACTGTTAATTATAAAATGCTCTTCAAATATGGTAACTGCACGCGTCTGCTCAAAATTAAAAGCAAGCTAAAAATTGGTCGTTTTTACAAATAACGTCGGGACGAATTGTCGATATTTTGTGGGTGTTCTTAATAAACATTTTGCTTTATTGGATGTGAGATGATTATAGCCAACTCAGCGCTTCGCGCCTCGTAGGCTATCTACCATCTCATATCCAACGCGCACTCGTAGAAAAATGTTAAATAGAAAATGATTTAAGCAACACGTTACTAACATCACAAAGCAAACGTAAGAACTACAGCGTTAGCAAAAGTAATACTTACAGAATCTTTCATGACTAAAACACCTTGAATTGGCAAGTGATTGTTGTGCGGAGTGAGCCTGGCTCTTTTGGCATCTGAAACGGGAAAAGAAGTTTATGAGTAGCTTGTAAATAAGACCGCCTGGTTTAGTGCTTGAATTTCTTCCTATGAACATAGAGGAAGGTTGGCAGGCCCTAAGTGCTAATTCTCTTTAAAAAAAAATTTAAAAAAAATTCATTGTCCCCTATCCTAAAGAGATGAAACGTTTCAGCAATTTAAGCTGAGGACATAGACATGGGCAATCTTGGTAACTCATTCATACGCTTTTTTATTATATGCATGGTTGGTTCCACACGTAAGCAAGACAAAGCGAATCCCAAATTCTGATTGACTACCCGAGAGGGGCCTAACTTGCCCGCTCAAGATTTCCCGCATTGGGCCCGGCCGCAGGAAAAAGTTATCTTGACCGTATAATATATTCTTTACTGACCGAGCTTGTTCGTTCAGAAATAAATAGTAGAGGAGATTGGTTATGAAAGCCGGCAGACATCAAACATGAAAACAACTGAGCTGCAGTCTACGTTGGAAGCTCCCTAACCGTGCACAATCCGTTGTTTTTTCGTCACAAATTTTCACTGAATAAGTTAATGAGATGTTTCTATTGGAAGCAAAGTTCAAAATGATAGGAATGCTATTGAACGTTGTGCACGGTCAGGACCAAAAAAGCTAACAATAACACATAACAAAAGACTCTATTGGGCCTCATAACCATTCCATTTTCTTAACTATGTTCAAGATAAAAAAAAGGACTGGAAAAATGGAACTTCGCCAACAACCAGCCCTCTCGACCTAATGCTTGGTATATGACACATATTTCTTTGCTGTCATACCAGTATTAAAAACTGGCGTTGCTCCCTTCGCATTGACTCATTTTCCATTGCGATGTACATTACATTTTATTATTGGTTCGTGCATGTTATTGGACTGACCTTTTCTTTGCAGTGATTCCACTTTTCTTTTGAGCAGTTCCAGTGACATGTCAACAGTGATGGTGGGAATCGTTTCCATGGAAACTGTTTCTCCATTAGCTGGTTTGTAACAGCCGATACCTATCAAAAACACGTTAATCACAACTGCAACTTGAACCTTGTAAAGAGTGTCACCAAAACGGGGAACGGGGAACCGGAAAATGAAAAATGGGAACAAAACAGAAATTTGGCTATAAAGTTACTGATATAGTCCAGGCATTTTGTCGTCGGACCTGTAACTAATTGCAAAAGAAGCTTTCTCATCATTGACCAGTTAGAAATATCGCGTACATGAACATATTAAAAGTCCCTTAAGATCCAAGAATGGGAACACCTCCAAACACGACTCTTAACAGGAGTCCCTTTTTCCCATAGCATGAAAACGAGGCTATCAACCGGAAGTTGCTGTTTAGCTTTTGTTATTGATATAAATGGAGAAATTTCGCCAAAACTAAGAATTTATTAAGAAAAATTATTTTAGGCCTTTAATCGTGAAAGAAGTTCCCCAAAATTTATCATTTGAATAAGTAAAATACTAAGGATTTTTAGAATCTGTGTACTCCTCAGCAGTGAGCTCTGATTTTGCTGAAACATTACGAGACAAAATTGCTTAAGACTCGCGACAAAAAAGTCCTATATTATCACCAGAAAACCCCTCTTTAATTCAATTCTACATGTACCTTATAAAAATTAATTTTTAAATTCGCTAGTATTCCGAATCTTAACTTTCGTAGTCTACAGTGTTCGAAAAATTTGTGCACGACTGACTCTTTGCGGGCCGGCAGGGAACATTGTATACCATTCAGCATTCTTGCGACAAATGCACCTCATACTGCTAGCCCACAGTGAGACTAAAAGTTGCATCTGATTAACTAAAGAAGCTATTCTGGGGCAGGCGGCAACTCCGTTGCAACAGAAAATACTTGATCTCGAGCCTTACTTCACGGGCATACTGTTAAAACAGTTTCTTCATGTTTCTCAAGTTTAGCTCAAATTAATCGTGTTGAGCACACGTGTTCGACTTTAACCACAATAATTAACACGGTAGTGTTTAGTAAGTTGTTTTATTGCTCTTCCGTCTGGTCCAATGCAGCGGACACTAACCTTCTCAAGCTCCAAGTGGCCCAGAACTTAGGCTCGATTACCAGCCACTGCCCAGATTATCTGTATTTCCAGATAATTTGATTACGTTATTCCGCTTCTGAAAGAACTGCATTGGCATTGTATCTCCGTGACGCCGTGCTTGCTTTTAAGTGTATGACTGACTCCGCTCCTTAACTTACCTCTCGACGTTTCTAACACGTGGTGAAGTAAGTGGTTGCACGACCAGAAGCTCCCAATTTCTGCATATACCCTTATTTAAAACCGTAAGTCTGGACAAAGGACATTCTTTTACCGTATAGTAAGTCTGTGGAACAATTTAGATAATTTCCTCAAACTCTATAACTCTGCTCGTAATTTAAAGCGCAAACTTAGAGCCAAATTATTTGCTGCTTTCCTATCTTATCGGTCTTAGTTTGTATTATATATTTCATTGTATTTTCTAAAGTTTATGTTGCAGTTGTAATTCTAGTGAATATTTATTTACTTTTTAGCTTTCTTAATTCTTTCTATAAAACATTTTATTATTGTCACTTTGTAATTTTTAAATTTACCGTACCCTCGTTTCAACGTTAGTGATTATCATTGTCACGGAAAAGCCCTCTCTTAGGGAGTGTCAATTCAAGTTTGTATTGTATTGTATCTACCGGCGTAGTTTGAGACTGGTTGAATCACAAGAAAATTTTTCTTTTTGGTATAGCTAGGATACCTTCAATCCCGCAATTTTCATTTTAAAATCGAAACGCGAATGCATGTATTGGAATTCCCATTGACTTTGTAATTTTCACCTTGAACCGGAACTTTGGCATTGCAGGGAGCGCGCTTTATTTATTACTTCATAAGTCAGTGAAAACATTTCCTTCGGCTTTAGCGAAAATGGTCGCCAGTTTCATAAAACTTGAACCGATTCCTACACTTTTTTCTTACAATTTTGAAGAAAAAAAATCGATGAATTTACTAATAAACTAAGTTTTGTGACTCACGAAAAAAGTAAGCGCGAAGCGATGACTGTTCTACAGGCTTTTTCACCGAGGTGAATGATCGGTTCATTTTGGAAGTCTCTACTCAAGACTCGCAAGTCAAATGTTTTTTTCTTGCATTATATTACCTTAGAACATGATATTACTTTGACTTTTAGTTTAAAATTATCCTTTTAAAGTTCTAAATTCGCTTGCAGAAGACACAATTCCTCGCCAAATACTTCACTTAGATAGCTAACAATCGTGGATATTTTCTACAGGTTTTACGTGTTTTTTCTGATTTAAGAATCTTATACAGAACAGTTGTTTTATTCAATCATTAGATAAATGTACTTCCTTACGAAAACACAATAAATACTCTCAGTCGTTACCAGCCCATGCTGTACGGGGCTTCAAACTCGAGCAACACAACAGGCAGTATATACAACCTCGTTTCCATGCTGCGCAGTATTAGTCTATATAGGGCTCTTAAAAAACTCGTTTTTCGTCAACTTCCCCTACTCAGATTTTTTGGACTTCTGATATGTTATAGAGGACATGTTCCTGGACCAAAAACCGTTAAAAAACCTTCTTTTGCAATTAGTGACAGGTTGACCGACTTTTCGCGATAAAATGCCTGGACTAATAGGGCTAGGGTTCAAGATAGGTTTTGTTCTCATCTTTTATTTTCCCGTTCCCGTGCTCGTTCCTCGTATCCCGTATCCCGTTTCCCGTTCCATCCCCTTGTGCAGAAAACAAGTGCACCTTTTACGAAAAGGACTGTACATGTCTTGGTTTACAAAACTATAAACAGGAGCCACATTAAGGTCTCTAGCCCTGATAACAATTAGGAGATACAGTTTATAGGACCAATGAACAAAGAGGTCTAAAAGCCGTGCAGACCACACACGTTCATGACGCGGAGATCAGTAAGTCAAGTAACAGTTTCTATAAATGTAATTTGTTCTCTGAAAAGCAATAGCCCTTTAACTGCCTGATTGAATAGCCTTGGGAAAGGCAAATACATTGGTTTTGTTTCGTGTATAATTCAATTCTGTTGGTTATGATTGATTATGGTTGATTATGTTTTCACTTTCCATGAAATAACACTTCAGTCCCCTTACCAAATTCTTTCTCGATTTTCTGTTTCAGAAAGTCCATCTTTCCCGCTTCACCATGAACCAAAACAACGTTTTTCGGCTCCGCCTGAAATTGAGACATAGACAAGGACTTATTATAACTTGAAAGTTACCACTTATTTCCTCCAGTCTGCTCGCTAGGCGTAGAATGCCGCACGGGTAGCGTCTGCAATAGCGATGATCTCATTCCGCAGTTCAAACATATGAAATTGTTATACCGTAAATCCTCTATTAAGCCCCCCCCCCCCCCCGGGGGGCTTATTTATTTCAAGCCCATTTAAGGCGGAGTTCAATAGAGACGGGGGGCATCTTTAAGAGGGAGGGCTTATTTAATTTAGAAAAGACCACGGTATCAGTTCTCCATAAAGAACTAGAATACAAAGTGGAGAAGCTCAAGTACAGCCGAGGATCAGAATCAAATCCGAACTTAACCATCCCGGATCAGTCCACGTGAAGTTTTACAGTCGTGATTAGTTAATACAGTCTCCCATTAAACAATTAGGGGAGGGGAGCGGTTAATAACTTTTGTCTCCTAAAAAGGGGCGGGGGGCTTATCGCACATGTCAGGGTTCCAATCCCAGCAAGCCTGAATTTTTCAGGCTCTCTTTTTGCAGCTGCATAATTTGCGTTTCTAAATGCGATGATCTTCTCTTTATTCATTTCTCTTTCATTCCGCAATTAAATTATATCAAATTTAGATTTCATTATTTCAACTTCTTTACTCTCTTTATTTACTCTTCATTTACAAACCTACACAATCCCAGGAGTCCAGCAGAGCAGGAAGAGTTTGTTATGTTTAAGTGTAATTCTAACTACGTCATTCTTTAAAGAAAAAGAGGAAGCGGATGGCACAGAGCTCTTTAAAATCTCTAAATTCATTGAATCTTCGATGCTACGCAACTCTACTGTTTTTAGGGACAGATTCAGTGTTGCTTTTGTTTGCTTATTGTTTTCTCAGCCAAGCTTGTAAGGCCTTGCAAGAGCTGTGACCGCCCCAAGGAAGTACCCCACCTATTACATTGTGTGGAGTCGCTGACCTTAACTCTAGGTTCGACTTGCACAATTTGGCTTCTGACTCTTTAATTTACTCATTATTACAACAAAATATAACTGTGTACATCGACCTCACCTGACGAATAAGCTGCATGATTCCTTTTGCATCCGCATGTGCACTGAATGACATGTACTGCACTGAAAGCTTCACATCAATCTGAAAAAATAGAACACCAGATTTGAGTGTCAATGTATTTGGAACGAAAGTGCTACTTGGGGACACTATTGTTACGTCCCCAGCTGGAGACGGGGCCGCCATTTTACGTGGTCATCCAAGCCACGCGAAGGTCTAGCCGCTTGCACTGCAAAGGGAATACCTTCATTTCTCAGTTATTTTAAGGCCCAGGGCCGAGTTGTTCAAAGCCGGGTTAAGATAACCCAGGGTTAGTGCGAGTTTTGAATCCAGATTTCAAAGCTTAAAAAGAATTTCAGTTTTAATTCTTTTTGTCTACAAGTTGATGATTGAAAGCTCTACATATAACAGAGAAAATTATCCGAGAAAATGCTTTTGAACACAAGAAAGAGAAGCCCGGGTTAAATTTAACCCCGGGTTAAGCGCTAATCGGCCTTCGAACAACTGGGCCCTGAGTATTGGTCCAGCTCCGGGAATCGAACCCGCAACCTCCTGCTCTGTAGTCAAGCGCTCTACCGACTGAGATAATCCTGCCACGGTCAAAAAGTTAAAATACAGACAACACCAGCTATTATAACGCCATTTACGAGTTAGCAAAGGATTGAAATGAACCACCCACCGATATCTAAAGGAACAGTAAAACGGCCAACAAAATGTGCAACTCATTTTGCAACATTGCTGCAAAACCAAGTGAATAGCGATATCTCGCTCTTTACCAGTCAAGAATCAAACCTATGTTGAAAAGTTGTTGCAAAAAGTAGAGCCATTTTACTATTTACAACAAAATCTGCACACGTTGCACGTTTAACAGGCCCATGGCATACATATTTTGCACCAAGTCACGTAACTCACCTGTATGTCGTGACTCACGCGTAATGTTATCCAGGCAAGGCACAATTGTTCGAAAGGTGCATTACGCTATCTCTATCCACTGTATAACGTAATTCGTTTTTCCTAATACTTACCTGGTGGATAGCGCACTGCTACTTTTCAACAAATGGGACCTGAATTCAATATGTAACTTGCAGCAACCTGATTTGTTGCAAGACAGGTCAATTTGATGCATTTATGGCTGTTGATCACGAATGCCTTTTACCATCTTGGTAGTATTAAGGATTCTTCATCATTATATGCCTAACAAGTTAAGGAATTTAAACAGTTCCTAGAATTTGGGCGCATTAAGAATTCCAAAAGAAACCATGAGAAATTTCCAAGCTTCTATTTAATATATATTTTTTTAAAGAAAACAATATTGATTCTCATTGTCCTCAGTACTTACAACACTTTTCTTATCCAGCTCAATCTTTTTCTGTCCAGACAGAACCTTGTGACCAACGGTGCCAGCAACACAATAACCAGGGATTACTACCTGTTATTAACAAACACATCATTTTGAATCATTATACGTTTGTGAGAGACTGCCCACCTACCCTTCCCCTAAGCCAACACTAACACTTACTTCTCAGGAAAAAATGTTGACTTATGGGAAGGGGTAGGTGGGTAGTTTCCGAGAAATGTATAATGATCTAACATTTTTTAACCTATTTAACACGAACACAGCTAAACCATATACTTTGACTGGCTCATATTCGTGTTGAGAATCAGTTATCAACAGTTATCGGGTTCTGGTAGGTACAAAAACCTACGGTTTATTACAAAAGTAAACTCATAGAATACGGCATTCAAGCCACGAGCCGCACAAGCTACTGAACTGCAAACAACCATTTTGGAAAAGATCAAAAACAGAACTATCATTTAATTTACTTGCCGAGCCCCTTTTCTCCTTTAAAAAGCATTAGTTTCCAGGTTTTAGTAGTTTCAGTATTCGCTGCTGCTCTTTTAAAGAGATCAAGTGCAAAGCTGCAGGAGAGCACTTTTTTTAAAAGTTATATTTTGTGACGATGCGAAATTGCGAAGAAAATTATTTGCTGACAAACAACCCACATCCTTTACATTCTCAAATTTACAATCCAGATGGTAGTTCATCCGGCAAAAGTGCTCATAAAATGGTACAATAATGTCCTGCCATCCCTTCCCCAAATAACGTGATTGACTCTTTCCAATTTTGGCTCACCGTCCTTACCAAACATTCTTACATGCAACAGACTGCTCCAAGTTTGTATTGAGGATTTCTGAATACACGTACACCAAAATTGACGACGAGTCTGCAGAGGGACGAGATGGCCACAGACAAATATTGACCGTAAATCGTGGCTTATTACCCCTTGCCTTAAAGATCTTTGTAAAGGGTTTTTGGAGGGCGTATAATTAGAGGGGCTTACATCCGAGGGGGCTAATAACAAGGATAGAACAAGCGCTTCTAAATAAGCTATAGCAGTGCTGAAGAAAATACGTTTTGCATTTACTTGCGTCAATTAAGGTTCAAAACGTAATTAAGCTTTGCAATGTAATGTATATATCACATAAGTACTGTTTAGGCATGAAATAAAACAAAACACACCATGATTCTTAATCGAACAAGGATAATCCAGCAAATTACCGACCAATATCCCTTACATGCCTGGCCTGTAAACTTATGGAACATATTGTGCTCAGTCATCTCAACGCGCATTTGTCTGCCAATGGTATTCTATCTCCTTTACAACATGGTTTTCGTGCAGGCATGTCCTGTGAAACGCAGTTGGTGCTGACATGTCACGACTGGGCTAACATCTTGAACCAGCAAGGCCAAGTTGATGCTCTTCTACTGGATTTTAGTAAGGCCTTTGACAAGGTCAGTCACACTAAGCTATTACATAAGCTCAGTCAGTACGGAATCAACGGTAAGACCCACAAGTGGATATCCAGTTTCCTTCAAAACCGTACCCAATTTGTGTCTATTAATGGCACTCACTCCAATCCTATTTCTGTCACCTCTGGTGTGCCGCAAGGCTCTGTACTTGGTCCGACCTTATTCCTACTCTATATAAACGACATTACTGAGGTGCCAAAATCTGATCTGCGGCTCTTTGCTGATGATACTGTGCTCTATCGGGCCATCAAATCTCAACACGATCAGGAGATACTCCAGGAGGACTTACACAATCTAACCAAATGGGCATCTGATTGGCAGATGGACTTTAATGTGTCTAAATGCCACCTACTCCGCACTACGAACAAGCGAAAGCCACACGAATTCACATACTCTGCTAATTCAGAAGCCCTTAAGAAGGTTTCCCAATGTGACTACCTAGGTGTAAGGTGTTCTGAAACCCTTCGCTGGGGTGCGCACTGCTCTAAAGTTGCTGCCAAAGCCAACAAGACTCTGGGACTTATAAGAAGAACATTGAAGCCATGTAGCAGAGAAGTTAAGCAGAGTGCTTACATGATGCTGGTGAGACCAACGCTTGAATATGCATCCTCCTCGTGGAACCCTCACACCGACACAGATATAAATCGTCTTGAGCAAGTCCAAAAAAGCGCAGCCCGCTTTGTATGCAATAACTATAAACTTACAACAAGTACTTCTGGCTTAATTAGTGCACTTGGATGGGATACTCTTGAACAAAGGCGTTTGTTTAATCAGTCAGTCCTTTTTTACAAGTTTCACAATGGTCTTGTTAATTGTAAATTTCCTGACCAGGTTACACGCTCTACTACCTCATTTACTAGGAGTCATTGCTTATCGTATCAACAACTGCAGTCATCCGTATTAGCTCATAGCTATTCCTTCTTTCCAAGAACAATTAGAGTGTGGAACTTACTTCCTTCAGATGTAGCAACATCTTTGTCCTTAAATAGCTTCAAGCAATCAGCCATGCCAGCTATAAGATCTCTAAAAGTGCCACGGCACTTACGTAGGCTTTAACCGCAAACCGTCCCGCCCAGTATTAGAGAAATCTATTTGGGCGTATTTCATTCTAAGTTCTAAGTTCTAAGACATCGCCGATACATCACCGACATACAGCAGACTGTTGGCCAACAGGCGGCCGACAGTTAGCCGACAGCGTGCAAAGAAAGTTATGTCCGATAGCCCGGGGCTAGTGGATTTTACTATTGGGCTAGTGATTTTTGTTCTTAACTTGCCCGATGGGCAAGTGCTGTTTTTCGGGGAAATTCAAATTACAGAAGGATCGTATTCAATCCTGCTTATAAAAAAGGGTTTTGGGTCTAGTTGAAATGACTTGTGGGCTAGTACATGCTAGCTACAGCTTGCCCGAATGGCAGGCTGTAAAACTGACTTTCTTTGCCCCCATCGGCCGTTAGTCGGTTGACTGTGGGCCGACAGTCGGCCAAGCGTTGGCGGACAGTTTTAAGGGGGAGCTGTTCTTCACTTTTTCCCAAATTCATTTCAATACACTTGGAGGGGAGAGAGAAGGTAATATCCCAGGGGTTTGTAATCGGAAGTATCTTTTTGTTTACAAGTAGATGTGCCTATGATTGGAGGGGGGATTATAAGTGGGGGATTATAGGCGGCAGTTTATGCTAGTCTGGAGAAGAAGACTTGGTTCTCATAAAATATATCTATAGGATACCGGTTAATTTTGTCAACAAAGATCCATACCATGTTCTTCTCATCTGAAGCCCATTTCTTGAAAATTTGAAGCGACAATCCAGCGTGAAGCATGCCAGGTGTGGCAAACACAACCTGTGAAAATATATGAATGGCAATAGTTAACCGTTCTTACGGTCCCAAAAATAAAATGTTCCGGCCACTGAAAACCAACAGTACGGGGCTGCTATAACTCATTTATCATAAAAATTGGCTGGGACTGCCTGTGGTTGAGTCTACATATGCTCTTTAAGCCCACTGACACATTCAGTCATCAAGGATTGATAAACAACCGTTAGCCAGAACTATGGGTGAGCCTATTGAAAACCTTCAATTATCACACAATGATCATAAAGAGTGACCAGATCTACTTATGCCTTTTGAGACCATTAGAACCCTTCATTCATCACACAGTAATTACAATACACTTAATAACAAAACCTGGCCAGGGCTATGAGTGGGTGACTAAGTGAGTCTACACTTATGGCCTTAAAGCCCATTAAAAACCTTCAGCCATTACACATTAGATATAAGGTTGACTAGTACTAAGAACCGGTGGTTCGGCCTGTGCCCTTTAACCCAAATGGTAACCAGAATGTACTTAAAAGAACCGATCATGCGCTCAACATGAAAAAGAAAACTGTACAGTACTATGGCTAAAGACAAGCCAACAGCTACAGCGAAACCTACATTATAAATTTTGCATGTATAACAAGCATTATTTCAATAAAGAGGTCGCTAGTAATAAGTTTGTTTATTGTGTTTGTGTAATAAGTGAGTTACACAAATGATTTAACGGCTCAAAGTAGAGTTATTCTTCTTTTCTTCTACCTTACAATATCAATACTTCAAACAAATTCTCTCAACTAATTATTTAAGGAAATGTATGGAAATTAGAGTAGAGAACTTGTACATCAATACTGTGGCTTCAGTACAGGGTTAAATTAAAATACACTAAATATTAAAAAAAAAAAAACATAAAAAAGCTCGCTACGTGAGATGATAAACGTTTCTTACCATAGGTCCTGGATTGTCAATGTAGGATCTGTCAAAGGGCTGAAGGAGACAGTAATCAAACCATTCAAGTATAAAAAGGATGGCTTGTTTACAAGTTAATTTAACGTAAATCTGCTGCATTCTAAGGCCTCGTCCACAAAAATCTGGGCATTAATTTTTTGACACCACGTCCATTTTACCCAGATTCATGTGGACGCGACCTTAAAGTAATCTGGGCAGCGGATTCAGAAAGATGCGGCTTCGATGATGGGATTTACTAGTTTCTTGTGGACGAAAGGCCAATTCATGCAAAAAAATACGCAGTTTTAAAAATATCCGGATTCGTGTGGATGTGACCTAAAGTTCCAAGTCTAATCTGTTATAATTGTTGTTCTCGCTGAGATAATTATCATCATCATCATCATAATCATCAAATTTCACCGAGGACAAAAGTGAAGAAATAATGCATTGACAAAAGCACATTTGCCAACATCCCCAGTTAATAAAAAAATATTTGAAACATTGTAATTAATGCAATATGTTTTCTTATCGATGGGTAGAAAGACCTCTAAATACTAAAACCATCACAGAGCACATAACAAGCAATTTTAATGCTATTAAGCACGAAACAGAATTTTAGTCAAAAGTGGATGTTATTGGTCATGGTACCACAAACAAATATTAAAAGGGATCTCAATGTTTTTTAATAGTTTTGTTCTTGATTGCAATTTGGCTGTAATTTGGAAAATAATGTATTACACAAGTTACTTTCTTTGTTTATACATAGAATGATCATGGGTATTGAGTGACAAGAAAGCAAAAGTCAAACTGCTGCAGGCATTTAACTGGCTGAGTTTACTGTTGGTACAATCCATCCCATGCACTTACCTTGATGTGCTTGAAGTCAAACATATTTCTTTGTACAAATGTGTTCTTTATTTTTTGGTTTGTCCACGTCACAAATAACTTGTAATAATGATTTGCCTGGAAAGATCACAAAAGAAGAATATGTAGTTTAACTAACTTAGTGTTCGGATAAAACGCCTTGATTTAAGCTTCAAAGTACACGATATAGTACTAACTGGGGACACAACTGTTTTATCTCTTACAAAAGATTGGACTTCCATATTTTGATTGAAGTTTGGGATTGCAGAAAACTCATTCAGTGCTTAAAAGAATAATAAATAGAACAAATGTACTGTATTGAGGAAGAAGGAGAAATCTAACACCAGAAAGCTCAGAAAAAATTCTTAGCTCCCCATGAGAATAAAACTTATAACCCTCCGAGTACTTTTGTTAAACTTTTGTTATTTAATGAGATACAAATGAGCATGAGTGGCTTTTCTGCAATCCCCCACCTTTAATGAAGAAGTATTTTATGGTTGGTCATTCTGGCTCCAAACTGTGAAAATCCAGCCATTTGCAGGCAAAGGGGGTAGTTTATTTCAAAACTCTGTATTAAGGACTGCTGGGATATTGACAAAGGATACAACACAATGGCAAACTACAGCTTGGTATAGCTTAGTCATAGAATGAGTTAAGTTAAATTTATCACAGACCGCTGTGGTAAAATTCACATACCTTTTCAGTTAGCCCTGTTGAGAAGTATATAGGGGCTTTTAGATTCATTCTGTCCCTGGGAAATAAAAATAAGAACAGTACAAATTAACTTGTGATTTTAGAAAAGAAAGGAATGGGTAAGAACTGCCTGCTTCTGGTACTTGTACTTAATTTGGTTCCATTATGGTCAAATGTACGTACCAACCAGCAGAGTGCAACAAAGAGAAAGGAGGGGAGGGGGGGGGGGGTGGTAGGAATAGTGCAGTGGTTAGAGCACTTGCTACCCACCAATGTGGCCAACATTGACAGCATGTGGGCTGGTGGGTTGAGTCTGTTGTTGGTTCTTTTCTCTTTCTCTCTGGGTACTCAGGTTTTCTCCTCTCCTCAAAAATCAGCGTTTTCAAATCCCTATTCAAGCTGCAAAGTGTCAAGTGTCACCCTTTTTGCAATTGTTTTTAGTTTAGTTATGAAATTTTAATGAAAACATTTGAAGAACCTTCGCCAAAATCATTCAAATATTAAACAACAAAAACCAGAGGGGTGGCAAAGTGGTCAGCATGTCATCAGAATCACCATCAGGAGGTAGGTGAATTTGTTTGTCAGCAACTCCTCAATCATGCTTGTTTGTCTTCTGCCAACTGAGATGTGTTTGATTTTGATTATTTGTTTGTGATTTGTTGCTAGTGACTGAGTTGAGTTCTGAGTGGATCAGAGTCACTATGTGCTTAAACTATTAACAAACTATTGCATAAACTAAATATAAAAATATTGATTTTACATGTTTAGAGTGGTAATCTAACAAAGAAAATTAAATAATACAAACAGTATCATACCAATAAGTTTCCAATAAAACAGTATCATACCAATAAGTTTCCAATAAAACAGTATCATACCAATACGTTTCCAATAAAACAGTATCATACCAATACATTTCCAATAAAACAGTATCATACCAATAAGTTTCCAATAAAACAGTATCATACCAATAAGTTTCCAATAAAACAGTATCATACCAATACGTTTCCAATAAAACAGTATCATACCAATACGTTTCCAATAAAACAGTATCATACCAATAAGTTTCCAATAAAACAGTATCATACCAATAAGTTTCCAATAAAACAGTATCATACCAATAAGTTTCCAATAAAATACAAAGTTCCTGAGCTCTTCCTAATGCAAACACTGGAATCAACACCTGCAGAGTCAAATTAACACATTTAATTATGCTTAGCAGACTGGCAGCCTTCAAACAGAGCCAGTCTAACAAGGTGCTGATTAGACCCTCTGACTATAACTGAGTATAATGGATGAATGTGCGAGAAAGCGAGCTGAAGCAAATGCTATGTTCTGATTGGCTACCCAAGTGGGCAAGATAGGCCAATCTTGACTACTTGGGATTTGCTGCATTAGTCTCACGAGAAAAAGTTTACTTCTTTGCAAAACAACAAATCCTTTGTTGACTAAGATGGCTGGATATTGGCCTCATTCATATTTGCATTTTACAGTCATAGACCTTGACCCAACAAAAATGTGAAAAAGAACTTGGCCAACATCCAGCCATCTTGACCTCACAATAGGTCAACAACACACATACTAATTACATGTACTGATACAGTCAAAGAGTATTACGTTTTTGCAATTGCCTATTTCACATAATTTAGAAAACCCAAAGATGCATTTGTGGAGTCCATTGCATTAGTAAATTGGTGTAAATTTCCAGTAGCATTTTTTGGGTTGTAAATATATTGTCACCAGTTGTACATTAATGAGGGGAAAAAAAAAAACAAATAACAACTATTTAATAGTGGAAATTATGACAGAATAGAGTTATTTTTTTTTCTGTGTTAATAACCCTCCAGAAAATTAATTACCTTTCCACCTTTATCCATGGACTCATGAACTTTCTTTAGGAAGTCGCGTTCTCTGCATCTGTGAATTTTATAGTCACAAAAGGTCAATGCTCTTGAATGTCCTGAATATCCTGTCTGGTTTAGGATTAAGTTACGAACACAACATCACATAAGGAGATCATGCAGGGTTAGAAATAGCTTGATGTAAATGCCAGGAAAGCAATTTTTTTTTGCAGACACCATGCCAAGCATCTGAAATCTCTGATTTATTAGTGAATCTCAAGACAGTACATATGAGGGAAACCCACTCAACAGAGGTATCAGTTAACTTGCTGTATAACAGAAGCATAGCCTAGTATAACCTCCTAGAAATTCAGCATAATTTTTAAATTCTAATCCACACCCAGTGATTTTTCAGGGATAAAAATAGACCTTCCATGCAGAAATTTGATGTTCTTAGTTTTCTACAAAAAAAAAACATAGCATCACAGCACCTATTAAATGGTTTAAATTTCCAATAAAATGCTTGAATTTAAATTAAGTGATTTAGACTCACGAGTTGTACTTGTTAAAAAAGTCAGTGAAATGACTATTAAGTAAGTACCACACTATGTGATAGCAGCAAAAACAACACTTAAAAAGTGAATTTGAATTCTTTCAGTCTTCATCGCGATTATTCCTACCCGCTTACTTTGTCAAATGTAGGTGAACCCTCTTGGGATTGAATTCCTATGAACCATGTCCAACTTCAGAAAGAGAAATAAAATTTTGTTGTCTCTTGTTTACCTGTATGTCCTCCATAAAACACTAATTAGGCATTTTCATGCTGTAGTTGCGCAAAAACATGCAAAGTTGTTGTTTTGCTTATTACACCTATTGTTTTTTTATGCTCTTGCTGCTGTTGCATTGTCAGATATAAAGTCCCTAATAACATTGTCATAGAAAACTGCTAAAAGGAAAAATGAAAATGCAAAAAGCCAAACAGGAATATTAGACTTTCTAGTTAACCAATAATGTATACTCTAACAGCCATTGCATTTGGTTTCATTTTCACGTGTTCAAAATGTCTATGCTGCAAATTTATTGTCCCCATATAGTAGTTTATTAGTAAGCCTAATATTAATTCCTAATGGGATTTTTCCTTTTTGCATTTTTCTAAGATAACATTATTCCAAAAGTAAGAAAAAAAAGAAATGAATGTTATTAAACATGTTCAAGTACAATTTATCCAGTTGGTTGGTGAACGTGCAGTTATGCATTTTATCTGACTACTTTTAAACAAAAAACATCAAGGTAAATAATTAGTGCCTTATTGCATTTTTCAGGAGGCACTCATTTATTTTGAAGGTTGTGTATTCGTTCCTTACCCTAGAGGCAAGTCCATAACTATGCAATAACAATACAGTTCAATAAGCTGTTGACTGTTCCCTTATTATGTCCTGTCAGTTTTTACCTCTTCGAGTCTCTGATAGTTGTTGCATAGGTTGACTCAGTTATCAACACGTCTGGTCGGCATTTGTCAATCCAAGCTGCCCTAAGAAAATTAAGTCATAGCTTTACATTAAGTTCTCATGATATGGAAGTGGTACCACCTTAGAAAGTCCCAGCATAAAATATTGGAGTTAAAATTAAGGAAGAAAGAAGGAATCATTGCAGTAGGTTTGGAACTTTTAAGGCAGCAACATATCAGCACTTGTTAAGACAGATTACAGCCCAAAATGCAGATTGCAGTTTGTTTCTTAATATTTTTTATTGTAAATATTAGGCTTTCACTTTTCATTACCCTGTATGTATATTGTTTGTGATCATGACATATTTATTATCTGCACATATGTTTATACCAGCTGTTTTATAAAGTATTAATTTATCATTATTATTACCATTGATACTATAACTGAATTATATAACTATTACACAACTGAAGTGTGAGAGAAGAAACCTAGAAAAATGAGGGGTTTAAGATGAATTAACTAAAAGAAGTGACATTGCACCCTGGCAGCTCCAGAACTACACCACAGTCGAACCTCCATAGGCAGCTCCACTCTCGCTAAATGGAGGTTAGCCACTCAATAGAGGTTCGTCTTAATTAGTAGTAATATTACAGAACCTCACAATGAATTAACCAAAAGGAGTGGCACTGCACCCAGGCAGTCCTAGGACTATACTACTGACAGACAGGAAACTGTGTATCTTACCCTAGATGTCTGTCAGGTGTCATGTTGTAGTCACCCTATGAGAAGAACAAGGCCTTGAGAAGATATTGTTATTGATATTTCTAGTTTTTAAAAAGGCGATAATGTATCAATACATTAAAAATTATTTTAGAGGAAAAACATGACAAACTAAACTTAAAATCACGGGAAAATCACAACTCCTCTATTTGACAAAGCGCATAGAAGGAAAACATGCTACAAGGAATTGTGAAGTATTTTTAAACTATAAGGCATCTGACAATGACAGCTACTATCTTACACTTCAGAAGGGTCAGGAGGATAATTATATGGGTACAAGCTGGGAATTGCATGCTGTTAGTAACCAAATCCCTAGCATTGTCGCTAGTGTAAGTTCATGTTCAATTGAGCACATTGGTTGCATAACATAACCATCTGGAAATGCCACACACTATCAGAGGGCCTGCTTTTGGTTAAAATGGACCCTTAATGAACCAAATCTTGAAACTCATTTATCTCAAAGTTAAATGTTGATCTTAACTTACCGTGTAAACTAGTGACTCAGTTCCAACCCTTAAATGGAACATTGCAGCTCCAAGTACATGGCCAGCATAATATGCCTTTATTTCCAACTCATCATCAACCTATAATGAATAATAATAATAAAAACAGCCATTATTGTTGAAATCCTATTATTGTTCAAGAAAAATCCACACTGAATTGCACAGATTTGATTCAGGCATTTTAGTGGGAGGTTTCATTGCCAGTTGCTCTGAATGCTTGCCCAGCAACTTACATATTGTTTAAAAACTTGCTGAGGTAAGAGGGGGGAGGGGGTGGTACTACTTAGAGAGGGAGGCTTATTTTCCCTCTCAAATAAAATTTAGTCTTAACATAGAATTGCTTAAATTGATAGTATTTCAAATGAGCTCAAACTGTTAAATAAATACACAGAAATAGAGCATAACAGTGTGGTGGGAATACAAAATCCGTGTCTGGCACCAATTTATGCCATTTTCAAAACATTTTTCTAATTCATATCAATTTCTATATCAATAACCTCCACCTTTCAGGCAAAGAGCCTGAGGCAAGTTATCAAATAAAATTGCAACCTAGGGGAATGGCCTGCACCCCCAGTCCCTCACCTTAGTTTTTAAGCCAAATTGAACCCCGCAGGGCCAAGAAATAATGCCTGGCCCCCCTTTAATTTTAGGGTTAGAAGAGCAGGCCCCCAAACTACTTTAAGCCTTGAATTTGCCATTGATGGAGGGCCTCCTCATTGGAATCCCTAGATTGTAAAAGAAGAGGGGGGGGAGGGGGGGGGGGGGGTTCAGCCTCTAACCTATTATGGGCCTCAGTTTGGCCTAAAAGTAAGGAGGGGGTCATTCCATAGATCCTCACTGAATTGTTCAATAGAAGTCAACAGACTTTTAAGATAACATAGTATTACTAAAAAAGCAAATTTGAAATTGTCAAGCTGCTGATTTCTGATCAATAATATAATAATTATTTGTAAAATTATAGCTAATCCTATCTGATGCATTATTTTGTTTTAGTATTTCACTTTTTTATACATTTTCCTTATTTCCTCTCCTTTTTTAAACTCTTGGCTATGTTGTCTTGAAACTGAAAAGCTTTTTAGGGTGTTACAATAAACTATGAATGCAGGTTTGGATTGGTTAATGGTGTTGACTTCTAGGACTTAATAGGCCCTTTGCAGCCAGCCATTCACATGGTACAAAACCGCTGTGCTGGAGGGTAAAAGTTGCACTGGGACAAGACAAACAAAGAAAATTACCATTTCAAATTATGTATGTCTTTTGTCTGTCTTGTCCCCGTGTGACTTTTGCTCTCCAGCATGGCGGTTTTGTACCACGTGAATGGCTAGCTGCAAAGGGCCTATTCATGGAGTCATTTTCAAATATCTTAGTTTGTAGCTATGATGTAATATCAATAGAACAATATCATTACACTGCTTACCTTTACTGTTTGGTGGAGATTGACAGCTATCACTTTTTTCATACAATCTTTTATCATCTATAGGAGAAATAATTTGCATAAAAATTTAGTAAGAAAATATTACTTTAAAGTCCAATAGATTTAATAAAGCTGGTTTCATAATCTCAGGAGAGAGTACTCAAAATAAATATTGAGATTCAAGGCCTACAAAATCAACTAGTTTCCCCAAAGGATCAGCCAAGTGATTTGTTGTCACAAGCTATATATTAAAATATATATGGAAGTAAGTCTCGCCCTAAAGTATTTATGGAAGTGAATCTCAGCAAACGGTGAGCAGCTGTTCACAAGCAACAGCAATCTTGCAATGTTTTTAAAAAGTTTAGTAAAATGTTAGTGACAGTGCCAGGACAAAACCAACTTAAAGTTTTCACTAAATTAATCTCAACATCAAAATTGAGAAAGAAAAAAAACATTAAAAAATTTGACATAGGCAGAATATATTATACAGACTAATATAATCAGGTAATTTATTTTTAAGTCCATTTCTATTTCATTCTAAATATTTCTTATTTCTCATGGCCAATTTTTCACAATGTGCTCACACTGACCAAATTCAGAAGATTTACATCAATCATCCAATAAAAAGTTATTGGATAAATGATATCATGTAAAGCAGTAGCTTAAATGTTTTTGCAAAACAATGGATTCAAAGAGACAGTGAGAATGGACAAAATGACTTTTGGAGGATGTTAACGGCTTTCTCTAAGTTATCCGTAAGAAAAAACATCTGGCCATACTCTGAAACCGCCACAGAATTGGTAAATGTGTTTGAACAAATTGTAAGTGGAGGTATGAACATTATGGGCTTACAAATATTTTGGATCAATAATATATATTAGACATTAGTATAATTACATCGATGACTATCGAAAATAGGGCGCTGTGATTGGCTAAGAGCTTGGCACTATCCCGCTATAATCACCGCGCGGTGATTATAGCATTGAAGGCTAGCAGTTTTCAAAATGGCAGCCAGATTTTTTGATGCTTCGGGGTCGGAAATTGATCAATAATTTTATTTTCTCGAATAATCATCAATGTAATTATACTAAAACAATTACTCGCCTCAGGCGACGTGAATATTGGCGAATAGTCACCTCGACTTCGTCTCGGTGACTATTCGCCGATATTCACGTCGCCTGAGGCGACTAATTGTTAAATAATCTGCTTGAAAAGGTTTGCAGATCTCAGAGAGTACTACTGGCCTCTGCCTTCATCTACAGCAGACTAGATAATGCCCTCTTCCAACTGTAGAATCCTTCACACTAGCAAATCAGTCTCATCCACTAACTGTTTCCTATTGTCTGAACAAGTGCAAGCTAAGTACCTGTGATGTAAAGAAGTTGGTCTCTCCTTTTCTTTCCACAGTAATTTTTCGATAATCCTCCTGTAAATTGAATGATCACCAGAATAGAAAAATTTAAAAGGTGATTAATCTTTAAAAACTGGAATCTTCAATGGTGTTTATCCATAGAGTTTTTTGAAAACTTTAACACTAGGCCAAAGTACACACATTCCTAGTTGCCTAAAAGGAAAAGTTAGGTGTCTTAATATAACAATGCCAAAGTCACACTTTAAACAAGAGGTTTAAAGATGCATTCTTTTCTGTTCTTGAAAATAAAGAAGGAATATATTTTAATTTCAGCAAACTGTAATAAAGAGTTTTGGTGTCTGTCTTCAGATTACTCTAACTGTCTGGTTGCTGTCTTTTTTTTAAACTGGGACTCATGACTGCCAGCATTCACCATAACTATTTGTAACAAGATCACTGCATTGCAATCATCATCATAGTTTTGTAAGGTTCCTATTGGAAGACTTACCAGTAGGATGGGGCAGATAGCTTTTGTTGGGTGAGTCATGTATATAGGTCCATCATATCCAACCATCTCTGAGAAGTATGGCAAGGCACCACAGTGATCCAAATGAAAATGACTGGAAAGTAAAGTGAGAAAAATGTTACAAAAAATGAAGGAGGGGGAGGGGGAGGGGAAGGATGGAAAAGCTTGCAGACAAACCTCTCGATTTTGAAAACCTGCATTCGCCAGCGAACGCAGCGACTGATTGGCTCGCCTAATCAAACAATATTGTGTCAATTAAAGGTTTGCTTCATGCTGAGATCATGTATGGTACGTGACACGCATGCTGTGGTTGTTGTTTAGTCTGGTCGGCAAGATTTACCATCCTTCTTTTGAAATGCAAAGCTCTTCTTGTGATTAAATAAGGGTTTCAGGTCGTTTAATTCACTCTCCAAAGTGCCTCCTGGATCTGAATAACTAAAACCGATTTTCTTTTGACAGCAAATGCAATGGTTTCTGCAATGTTTTGTCATGCTGGGCCCAGGTTGTTAGTGGTTTTTTTCTCTCGGATAGTGAATTTACAGATCCAAATTTCGAAGAATGGATTGCAACTAAGGAGAACTGCATTGTGACTCAGTCAAGATTGCTGATTAAGCAATGATTGCTTGGATTCATTGAGAGTTCACCATTAACGCGTTCCAAAATACATGAAAAATTATTTTGGTTCAAACACGAGTTTCTTTTCCACTCCATGAAGGCCAATTATTTTATTGGTCAATTGTAACAGCTGTTGACAGCATTAAATGTCAGTGCACGCACTCAGGCAGGACAGGCCAATTAGTGGGGGATTTTTTGAAATCAAGGGGTTTGTCTGCAAGCATTTCCTTCCTTTCTTCCCCACCCCCTCCCCGCTCTTTTACTTTCTCCATTTTTTGTGTGGTCTTTGACTCTTGTTCCTTGTTCTTTGCTCGTAAACCGCATGGAAATGCTTGCTACACAGGCTATATAATTCATAGACACACTAGTAGTACCTCAATATTTAACAAAATATTATTGCATGATATTACACAGTCCCTGTAAAATATTTTGAAGCTGTTTCAGTTTTCTGAGATTTAGACTAAAGGTTTGACTCATAAACAGTCAGAATATCAAAGAGAGGAGAATATACCTTATGATCACACAATCCAAATGCTGGGTCAAGCGACCTGCCCTTGTGATATAAGAAAAATCAGGAAATCGCCTCTGCAACCAAAAGATAAACAACTTAGAATTATGTAGATCCAGGAGAATGTTATCCACAGAGGACAAAGGCTGAGGGGGGATAACAGCCTGCGAGATCAGCATAATTTTTTATTCTTCACATAATACAAAAGCCAAATTCAACAATTGTTTTATTATTCATTCAAAATATTAATTTTCTAAGCTTATAAAAAACCTCCTTGTAAGCTTTCTTCAAAACTTCGGCCTATTTCTCGGCATGGTTTCAGGATAATTTCTGTTTGTTTGCAGATACTCGTCAAAAAGTGGATAACATCTATCAAGTAATATGTTTTGCATATTCTTGCATTTATTCTGTTCAGCTATTTCGTCTTGAAATAGCCGTGAACGCCACAATTTTTTTGCCCTAGCAGCCTTGTTTCCAATTAAGCCCTGCTAACCATAGGGCCTGCAGTAGCTCAATGGTTAGAACATCCAAACCAGAACTTGGAGGGTTGTGAGTTCGATTCTCATCTGGAGCTCAGAATTTTTATTCTGAGCTTTCTGGTATTAGAAATTTCCTTCTTCCAAATTATATTGTACAGCCTTGGTCTTTTATACTGGTGGACAGCCGATTTCGAGCAAGTCCCCCATACAGTCCTTCAAAACTGGTGTAGTTATAACAATGTTAACCCTGCTTGCCATAGAACCTCCAGTGGCTCAATGGTTAGAGCATCCGAACTACAACGCGGAGGGTTGTGAGTTCGATTCTCACCAGGAGCTCAGAATTTTCTTAGAACTTTCTGGTGTTAGAAATCCCTTCCTTTAAAATACAATAAACCATCAATCAACCTTCTTTCCAAGCAAATACAGTGGAAGCTC
>JBBMOI010000008.1:20660000-20705000 GCA_038088405.1 Porites divaricata | reverse complement strand
GTTGAACTCAGCTAACAACTAGCTAAAACAGTCATTACTTTTGTTGAAGCACACAATAAGTAAAAAAAGTACCTCATCATTATATCCCATGTGCATTCCACAATCAAGCATGACATTTTTCCCACCAATGGTGACAAGGATGCAGCTACGTCCAACATCTAAAAAAATAAGCCAAAATGTTATAATCAAAATAAGATAACTACATGTCTGATAACATAATGTACAAAACTGATAAAGTGTTCCCACCAAGTCACTGTTTTAGATAATCCTAAGCTTGGAGTTTCAATTGAAAGTGACTGACTGCAGTGGAATTGGAAAATATTATTGTCAATTTTGAGAGCTACAACCTTTGCCTAAGACACTTTTGGCACCACTTCTTGTTACAGTGACAGTCAATAATTATTGTGGTTTTAGATGTTTGAAAGGCAGCTTATTTTTTTGGAATTTGTATGGAGTATTGTTAATCCCGTAAACAAGCTTTGTTCTCTTGCTTACAAAGTTCAAAAGATCTTTTTCGTTCCGGCAATTAAGACATGAATAAGTGAACAACACGACACATCCTTCCTGCTTACCAAGTATTATAGTTATTGAAACATATTTTATTTAGTAAAGATGCGTAACTTAAGTCGAAATGGTACCAGTCAGGGAATTAAATTTGGAAGAAGCTAGTTGACAAAATAATTACGTATTGTTTTATAGAGTGGAATAACATGATATGAGTAGAAAGATATTTTGGCAGTTTGATAATTTTCTTGGAAGTTAATAATGTTAGGCTATATCAACCTTGACGTTGCATGAAGCATAATTTAATTGCAGATGTTGTAATGAAGCCGAGCTGATTTTTTAAAATTGTTTGAAAAAATTTTCTAGTAAACAATTTACCGGTACATTTTTTTACGTGCGAATTGTAAATAAGCCAAAGTCCAACATCTTCACGTGCAAATTGTGTGCATGAGTTATTTTTATAGTTCTGTTTACTAGATTACAGTCAGATAACTCGAATTCCCTCACATACAACCCAGGAAAGGGGCAAAGTCTGACACTTGCATGTGCAAACTGTGTGATTCTACATCTCATGCAGACTGGCTTTTCACAGTAATAATAGTAACTTGAATGTATGAAGACATCTTTAGTTTTGTAACTAGTGCCTAAGCAAAGGCTCTTTTCTTTTAAGAAGCAATAACTTACAACCCTCCTAGAATTAAGTCACCAGACTTAAAGAGTGTTTCATTAAAGCAGAATCGCTTGTGACAACCTCGTGAATAATGATGATGCAACCATCTACAACAATGATGAAAATCGTGACATTTCTACGCTATTCGGTCTTCGACGAGCCTCATGAAGAAACCTTGAACCTTAGAGTCTTCCTCTAAGCAACGTTTGGTGAGTTGATATTCATAGTACTTTAACAATTATTTGTTTATTTTGCACCAGATGTCTCAAGGAAAGATAAGAAAAGTGAATCAGTAGTATGAGGAACAGTTATGCACAGCAGTTCTCGTTTTTATTAATGTACAGCAATACCCAATTTTGCACAAAACATTTAAACAGTAGATTGACGTTCACTGAAGCATTCAAAATAGCTCATGCATGTAAAACGTGCCTATGTTTCCCGAGGTCATTAATTGTTCATGCAGATCAAGACTGCCAATCACCAACGTGCTCAAATGAAACCTTAACCATATACAAGGGCACAGTGCCTTTTGTTTTGTAGCATACCTACTATAAATTATAAGAACCTCGAACAGGATAACTATACTGATAGATGTTCAAATATGAGGGCACATACCTTGTCCAGCTCCTGTAGCAAGTGCATTCCAAGTTAAGCCATGTTGAAAAAAACATAACAAGTACAAAAAAGAATACATTAAACAACAACAATAATAATTATAACAACAAAAACATTTTGGTTATGACCTACATCCACCTAAGGAAATTTCTTTTAATTTTTTTGGGAAGGGTAGGGATGCTTGTTATTCGGAAAGTTTGAATTTAATGATTAAGAAAGCTTTATTAACCCTAAAAAAAGTATCAATTATTGGACTAGGCTGAGTATGATATGAAGAATTATGCTAATTGAGGAGGGTGTTGTGGCAAAACCCCCCTCCATGATCTGCACAATAGCCCACATTTGATATATTAAAATTCTAACATGACTCCAAGACTTTCAGGTAATATTTCTATATTTGGCTTGGTTTTCTTTGTGCTCAAGTCTCTTCTGGGAATTGTGAGACAATGGAATCGTGAAAAATCTACAATTTGCCATTAAGCCTCGAAGTCATGTTAGAATTTTAATATCAACTGTGGGCTATTCTTTTTAGTACAATATTTTATTATACTAAAACAGTGGATAGGGTTTTTCGCATACTCTGATTGGCTAATCAAACTTTATTTGAAGGAAGATCATCGCAGTTATATACGCAACTTATGCAGTTGCGAAAAGACAACCTCAAAAAAACATTTTTTTGACTTGTATGGGATTCAAACCCTTGACCTGCACCCAGTTGGCTTGTTAGCTTAATTGATAGAGCGCTGCACCGGTATCGCAGAGGTCAAGGGTTCTAATCCCGTACAAGCCAAAAATTTTTTCAGGCTTTCTTTTCGCAACTGCATAAGTTGCATATATAACTGCTATGATCTTCCTTCAAATAATTCTTCACTCCGCAGTTCACATATATGATTTTCATATATTCATAATTTCATAACCAAACTTAGTCACCCATTGCTTGATTGGTAACTATTAAAACCAAAAACAGCCAAAGCCAAAACGGTCAGGTTACGAGGTGACAAAGTTGGCAGAAATAGCCTTTGAAAACAAATTTCCCCTCCCCTCTCAATTCCGCAACACTCTTCACTCTCTCAACACCTGGAACCAGGCTGGAACCAGGCTGGAACAGGCTATTTCGCCAAGTGCACCTCCTGCAGACTTAATTGTTGGATTGCAAAAACTATAGCTTGTCAGTGTCATCCTATAGAGAATACCTTTCGGCCGTGAGCAATGCTAAGATTTAGTCACGAAAATACGTAAAAAAAAGCGTAGGTGCACTTGGCTTTCGTATGCTCTGATCTGCAGACTGGCAGAAGGACGACCTAACCAAGCTATACTTCTGAGTGAAATATCTAAAAGAGGTAAAGCTAAAATCACTTACCTAGGGGAACCACCTTAATTTCTGGCATATTTCTTCAAGTTACACGTTGTAAGAGAGGCTACATTTCACAAAACGTTAAATGGTCGCTTTGATGGTCGCTAAAGGTCCCTCATGTCTCCACACTTGACTCAATACTCAACAACTGACTCAATAAGAATCATACAAAACAATCATAATAGCCAGCGTGCACTTGATTGCAACTATGCGCCGTATTTACCTTACAGTCGTAAGCCGCTGGCTGATAAACCAAAACTGAAATGTCTGAAATGTCGGAAGTATCGAGGAAGCGTTCAAAGTAAGAAGCCGGTTTATCCCTCATAAATAATTTGCAAAATATAACAAGGAAGTCTGTTACCTCTCTCGAAGGGTTGAAGCTCAAACCATTATGTCAGCGAGGAAGTTTCAGCTAAGCATTGTCCGGGATGCCTTCAAAATGACACTCCAAGAAGACGACGGCAAGCTAGTGATGGACGAATACCTTCGAGGGTATGAAGAACTTTGTATATTTTTTGATATGCTGGGAACTGTATTCGGGTTTATAACGTCAGACGTCCGAGAGAAAATTGGAATTCTTCAACAGTATCGTAGATCAGAAAGTGGAGATAAATATGTGTTTTTTGAGAGCATGTTTGAATATGAAATCGCCAATGATCTGACAAAGAAGGAACCACTATCCGGTTCTAGAACGTTACTGAGATTACATCGAGCCTTAGCTTTCACCATGCTGTTCATGAAGAAGCTCAGCGAAGCATCAGACAACGACGCCTCTTCCACCTTGGCCTCAAATGCTTACAAAGAATCGCTGGCTAACTTTCATCCGTGGCTGATTCAAAAGGCTGCTTCATGGGCTATGTACACTCTACCGAGTGTTGCAGATTTAAGTAAGAAAATCGCAGCGCCCAATTGGGACAGAGAAGAAACGAAGCAAATGTTAAAAGAGGTAACTGTATTGATAAAGACTGTGTATGATATCACGGAGGAACTGTACACCAAACATGATCTTCATGGCCTTCCATAGAACAGTCTCTAAGCTAAGTTCTTTATAAGTTTCTATGGGGGAAAATATTAAATCATCAATATATACAAGAGACTTTTATTCATAGCCTCCTCTGTCGTTAATTCCCTGGCTTTGTATTACAAGAAAACAACAGGTGGTGTAGATTTTCCCTGCCTCCTGCTCATTCCGGATTTTGAAGATACTTTGCCATCATTTACTTAAATTATTTTTATGGCATGTGTCAACACTCTGGAAACTGGCCAATGAGAGTACTCCAGGGCCACTGTGTTGGTCTGAAGAATTTGTTTAGAGTAGAGAAGTGTGACATCATGAAAATGAGATTTTGGAAAGAACAAGATGAAAACTGTCTGTTAAAACTCAGCTGGTTAGATCAAGTTAGTGGTGAGATATAAACAATGTTATGCTCTAATGACTTCATACATACCCTTCTAAAATTGACCTGGATCGTAAAAGCTACATTCAAGCCAGTTATAGAAGGATTTGCATGGAGTTTTTCAAACATAGCATTGCTTATATCTCACCAGCAACACGGAATCCGGAATCCAGAATCCGGAAACGGAATCACTCAGGAACGGAAACGGAAACAGAATACAGAATCAAATATCAATGATAGAAAATTAAAGAATTTTGTTTTAGTTTCCTTGGCAGTTCTCTTAAATATATTCTTGTTATTGTGTCTTGGTTCCCTCCTGGGGGGTTATTGCACTGCAAGGCCGATGAAAGTGATTTTACGATTAATTTCTTATTAACGAGTCTATGGGTTAGATAATACAGTTAAATATTGCCTTTGTAGCTAAATGTCAAGAATAGTAGTAGTTGGCTTCAGACCACACCACGTGATTGTCCCCAAACTGAATACTCAACACATGACCGACCTGTGACGTGACCACAATTCCGGTGTTTTAGCAATAAGTTTAACTTTTTCGCCAAGCTGAATACTGATGGAATACTGGTGTACCAGTAATTGAGTTTATGTTGAGGTCCGAATTTTTGTTGAAGAGGCTTATTAAACATGGTGCATTATTTTGATGTAATTAGTTGCGGAATCAAGCAAATGCATGCACAATTCTCTCTTCTCTTTGGACTCCACAATGCCATGGTTCCCTTGAGTAAGTTGTCTTGATAAATAAAACTGAACACTGTTGAAGACAACCCAGAAAAGACACTCAGGAAAAACTTGATGGCAACGCCTTTCAGTTATACAAACGATGCCTCTGTCGATTTAAACAAAGTCTGTCTCCATATAACTCTAATTTTTTTCTTAAGAAACTAGTTTTTGTCAGTGACATTTTTCTCCTCGCTTTGCTGTCCCAAGAGAATTTGCATTCATTGCTGGAAGTAGTATCAAGAGTCTTTTTGACTCCTCTAGTGATACAGCAGTCTCCTCTACTCAGCTAGTTTATTCATTTATGTCTTTTTTTTTATCTGTTTATTTATTTTATTGTCATATATATATTTTTTTCAAATCGATCGCTTGGAACCTTCTTTCACGGATTTCGTATTCCGTTTCTGTTTCCGTTTCCGTCATTCCGTTTCTGCATTCTGGATTCCGTGTTTTAGTGCTGCCGCCAGCAATTTGCTCTAACAAGCTGAGTTTTTGCAAATGGCCAATTTTCCTCTTGTTCTTTCAGTTTCTGATTATCCCCCTCGATCTAATAATTTCATTTTTTTGACATCATGTCTCTACTCTATTGAAATTTGTGCAGGTTCTTAATTTCTTTCATCAGGTTGATTCCCTTGTTTCTCAGTCTTACAGCTTCACTGTTTGCTACAACCAGTTGCAAAAGTCGTGAGACACTTCAATGTAAAACTGGCTTTTTTGGCTTCTCTGCTGGTCCCACTTCTGTGCCACGTAATACTCGCCTCCCTCCTCTTCTCCGTTCAAAGTCGTTCCTCCAAGTTTTGAGCATGGTCTTGTATTGCCAACTACTTTGATATTTTGTGAAGGAGAGATCACAAGCACAAGATTATGGACAGGCCATTTAAGCCAAAATATGGTACAGTGTCTCAAGTACTTTTGCAACTGATTGTGGCTGCAGTCCTGTGGTATGCATAATACCCCACTATGTGACTCCTTGCAGTCTACTGCCACAGAATCAAACCTCAGAATACAGCACTGACACTGAAACCACCACAGTTGTGAACTAGCAATAAACCTTATTAACTTTGTTCTACAATGTAAATTTCTCATAGTAATATATGATATTTTCAGAATAGTCATGCTTTTGTCTTGTCTTCTTAAAATGGGGGTGAGCCTGATGTTGACATTATTTACAAATTGGCAAAAAAGTGAGGGTTTTTTTTATTGATGATCGTCATCAAAGTTGCTTCCCTGTCTTCTATACCACAGAAAATAAACAATATGTATAACAGAAATTTAAGAAGTCTACTAACTTTGTAATGTTTTATTGCCCTTCACATTTTCTTTCAAAATTGTCAACTTGACCCATAGCCAGTAATAGAGGTGAAATTAAAAAATGACATTGTCATACATTACCACATCTTTCCCTTTCTCATATAATTTTTGTTTTCCACAAGGAGAAATCGCCATTATTTTAGAACAACCAAACCTGAATGAATGGGCTGAAAATAGAAATTAGGAAGTTTCTTGATAATGAAGATGATGTAGAAACTATTAATGATGTACGATGAATCATGCCCTCCTTATCTCTAAGAACTCAGGAGTGATCCAAGGGAGCTCCCCCCTGCTTCATTACTGTAACCAGCAGAAACCAGAGACGGGCTTTGAGAAAGTACAAATTTGTTTGTTTCTCACCATGGCTTAACTTCCTTTGAAGCTGTTTGAGAGGCAAGCCATTAGTTAAAAAAATTGTTGTTGTTTTTTTTTATATCAAAATTGTGTAATGTTATGTTGGTCTAACTAGGAGCCCTTAGGACCCCAGATGGAAGAAGAAGGTTATGTTCCCCAGTAACACCTAGACCATGGACAGCCATCTTTCTCTCCTTCCCCTTCCAACCTTGCAATTTCACCACTTACCCTTCATGCATGCTCTTGAGCTACTGTGACTCAAAAGAAAATTAGAGACTGCTCCCAGCCCAAGTGACACCTAAAGGTTACAAAATTCAAAATGAGTGTTAAATTTAATATCCAAGGGAAATCATAAAAAGGAAGTGCTAAAGAGATTTCTTACTTTCAATTGAATGGTCATACTATACTCAGGTGGTTAATAGTTGGCAGTAAGGTTTTTTTAATCCTTAAGTGCCACACCCTCGGTAGTGACAAACCACTTGCGCCCCCTTCTTGATAACTCACAAGAATCAGCAGCAGCTCTAGAAAATTCACAGAGAGGAGGTCACTGGGCAAAAGAGGCACCCCAGCCCTGGGGAAAGGTAGGTGGGTGGGAATTTATGGGTCAAAGTTAGTAAAATAAATGGTTTTCTGCCTTTTCCTCTGGCCGCCTTGACTGAAGCAGGCTTATTTTGAAAGAGCTTTCGCCTTTGTAATATTCAGTATAAGAAAGATGAAAAAAAATGCCCTTGACCATTAAAACTTATTACGTCACATGCGGTAGAAGGGACATGGATCAGCAAGGGTGGACTCAGGGTGAAAGGATCACTTTATCTCACTTTTTTTGCCATGGTGCTGGTCAGGAGGATCATGACTTTGAGGACAAGAAAGCAGTTTTAGTTTAATTTTGTAGAATTACTGGTCATTTACACAAGATGACAGCTGCTGTATCTGATAAGCCAAATTGACATTTCCTCTTATTTCCTCAAATGAACGATAACCTTCCACAGAAAATCTTAATCTTGACACCAAATGGAGGTGGTAAGTGATTAATTCTACACTTTATTAGAGGGTTGTCCAATACTCCGACAAATTTATTCATGTCATTGTATTGTATTGTCTTCACATTACAATACTGTACAAAAGAATAACAATAAAGAACGAAGCAAAAAACAATGAGAAATTTAACAAAGCCATGCATAAATTTGTCGGAGTATTGGACAAGTATGCTTTACTAACATGGTTTTGTCACTGGCTTAACTCATAACACTTTACTCTCGAGGGGCATGGCACTTTTTGAGGATATTACTAACTCACTTCATTTTAATCAATAACACCAGATGTGTTTACTGAGATTGATGCTCATAACAGACAGTGCTAATTTAAGAATTATATGGAAGTCAACTTAATTCAGTTGAAAAGAGGAATACAGTCAGACCTCCATTAAGCAACCACCCAAAATGCGAAGACTTAGGTTGCTTTCCAAAAGTCAGAACTGGCTGGCCAGACCAGTCATTTTGACAACGCAATAAGCTTTTTCCATCTCCTTTGTGCATGCCATTTAGGATTTGACTGATCTGGCTGGATAGTTTTGAGTAAGAGTGACATTCTTATTACGACGGGAATTGTACGGCCGGTCAGTTCTGACAAATGGAAAGCGCCCTTAGTGGTCGCTGATGGGAGGTGGTCGCTTACAGGAATGGAACCATGGGGGGCCTTCTTCTGAGAAGAGGTCCGGGCACATCTACTTTATGGAAGATCATTATTGCATGTAATTTCAAAGTTACACCATGTGGAGTTCCATGTTGTTACTTAAGTTCTTCCTATATTCAAAGTAGCACAGTGCACACAGCAGACATAGAGATCAGAGATTGCGTTAAGTGGTCGCTTACAAGAGGTTAAAAACAATAGAAATTCACTAAACTGTCAGGCCTAAAGAAAGGTTGCGGCCTCTTAAAGGAGGTGGTCGTTTTCTAGAGGCTTTGACTGGGAAAATCCCGGTGTTTTGGATTGGGGATCGTTTATGGGTGGTGGTTGCATATGGAGGTTCAACTGTATTTGAAATTCACATATTCACCATGACCCCACATGTTCATCACCATCTTACCCAGGTATATCTTTAAACCCAACCAATTAAATGACCGGGGCCCCAGTAGTTTAAAAGGTGGATAACGCTATTAACTGGATAAATCATTATCCACTGTACAACACAATTGGTTTTCCTAACACTTATCACTGGATGGTGATTTATCCAGTGGACAGCACTATCCAGGGTTTGAACTACCGGGGCCAACTCCCAGTTGGTTTTCTTGCTCAGTTGGCAAGAGTGCTGCAGTACAGTTATTGCAGGGGTCAGGATTCAAATACTGGCAAGCCAGAATTTTTCCAGGCTATCTTTAATCACAACTGCTTAAGTTGATTATTTAATGGTGATGATCTTCTCTGCAGTTCAATTGATTCACAACATTACAAAGAAAGTTGACAGCCTCATAATTTGAAACACACCATACTTTATTTTATTTTGCTCAACCTTACAATTTTCTTATATTACTTAATGCTTACTTGTTATATAGCAAGATACTGTTATATTCTTTTAATAGAAGGTTTGGCATAATGTTAGCCTGGCCTTTTCCACTGTCTTTTGTTAACTGCTTGATATCTGCATGGCTACATTTTATTTATCAAATATTCAGTAACTGGGATACTCTGGATACTAACATAATACAGTTTATTCATGTACTCATTGGTTCCAGAGGGCTACTTAGCAGAAAAAGAAGCACCATTGTTTTGTTATTTAATAAATTTGGATAATATGATAAAAAGAGGATGCAGTAAGTACACACATGGCATCTGCTTACCAAGAAACTTAAAAGATAGATCACATAATTAGAAATTACAGCACTTGTTAGCTTCAAGTTCTTACAAACAACACGACCAATCTCATTGAAAACAACAAATCTTATACAAACTTACTACAAAAGTATTATCATAACACTAACAAACTGTTTTGGTCATAAAATGTTTACTTTTTACCAAAAATTACTTCCACTGTCTCAATATGATGAGGGTACTAAGCAAACAATAACAATGCTTTCAGTCACCATTCTCACACTATCCCTTAACCTCACAGCTCTACAGTTGATTTAGTTTGCTTTTACTTTCTTTTAACCTTTTATTCCAGAAGGGACCAAGAGGAAATAATGTATTTCCATTTCTCAACTTTGTGTACACTTTTCCACTAGAGTATTAGCACTTTTCATTGGTCACCAATATGGTGACTAATTTCTTACACGTTAACCAAAAAAGGGATCAAAATAATTTACTGTTGACAACCTTAAAAAAAAATTAATGTGAAATTTCCTAGGTTTACATGTAATCACCAACTGAAGACTACTGCAAAATCAAAAGGAAAAGCTTGGAATACTTTTATATTTACTTATTCATTTACTCACTTGTTTATCATGCCAATATCTTTGACTGGGTATTGTTATAAGCAGTCCATACATAGTATGCATAAAGAAGAAATCATGGAAAACTAACTGAACTGACAATCAAAATAATCTTAGATCATTTGCTTATAAAATGCTCATAACACAATACATGAGGTGCCTGAAAAAGAGCTATAAGCAACTTCAGAAAAAACTGCCAAGATTCTGCAGTAATTTACTAGTGAAATCATGCCAAATGTCACATGACAAGAAGAGTTTCTTAAAGCTCTGTTTCATACACCCCTTCAATGTTTTCAATTAGCTCATCAAAATTTCCAGTACAGACTAAATCGATACGATTTATAAGTGGCTAACTGCCTTTTGACTGCTTGATACAAGCTACTAAGAACATTACTTTCAATTACTTTGAAAGTAACACACAACTTTTGGGTATCAACAAAAAAACTACAGAAATGCAAGTAAACCACCTTCAGCAGAAGGGGTAACAAGCAAATTTTCTGCCTCGGGTGACATGATTGGCTCACCACAGACTGAGTCTTCAACAGATTCTTCTCCCTTCACAGATGCCATAGGATCATAACCCAGAATCTTGGGAATGTCGCACTTAAACTGGTACACATATCGCTTGCCATGCACTTTCTCAATGACTGACTTGCCATAGTAGTACCGCAGACCACGGCTGAGCTTCTCGTAGTTCATGGTTGGCTTGTTCTTCTTATCTCCCCACATCCGGGCCACCTGTGAGGGCTTAAGAATCTTGAATTCGTAGTCCTCATCCAAGGTCCATTTGACCAGCTTGGAGTATTCTGGTGCAATAAGTAGCTCCAAAAGAAATTGCCACAGCTGCATGGGGCCATCACCTACAACAAGACAAGAATAATATTACATGGTTCATACAAAAAATTCAAACCATTTTCTTAAGGACTTTTCAAGGACTTTTTAACCCCTTGCCTACGAAAGCCAAATACACCAGCAACTGGCAGCCATTTCTCAATGACTGGAGTTTATTAATTTTATTCAAGACAACTTGAACAACTGGGCTGTTGGTAATTTCATTTGTTTGAGGACTCATATATACCTCCTTGGCAGGCAAGGGGTTAAGAACCACACTAGATTTTTAAGGACCACCTTCAGCTGTACCAGAAATGTAATTTCACAGAATGTCCAAAAATGCACATTCCCAATCCATGGTAACAGGACTTTACCTATGAAATGACTCCTGGTTCAAACCTTTCGCAAGACTTCAAGGCTTGTCCTGTTTGCTCCACCAACTTCTCTACATTTCTCAGCTCACTGCTCGTCTAAAACTTATAGTTACATGCAATTCTTGCATGAAACAAAACGCTTTATGTAGATCACTTTTCACTTAGCTCTGAGTTACGATTCATTAGTGTCTTGGACAACCAAAAAGCATCAAAAAACACTTTCCAGACCACTACATTCAAAGTTGAAGAAAATTCAAGGACTTTTCAAGGACTCCCACAAAAATTTAAGGACTTTCCAAGACTGTGCGAAACACTAAAAACGGTCAAGCTTTTCCAATCAAATCAGCATTACTCCTTTCTGACAAAACAGGTCCAAAGTAAAATTAAGGTGGTTCAAGTACAGATCTTTAAAAATTCTCATTAATTGAAAGATTCTGACAAAAAAGTTAATCTGAAGACAGACTCCAAAAGTCTGTATTACAGTATACTGAAATTTAAATATAGTCTTTCTATTTTAAAGAACAACAAAGGCTAAAAAATATGCATTGTTAAACAAAAGCCATGATAATATTTCTACAAATAGACATGTTCAGATTGATCGATCAATATTCCACCTACCTAACAGTCAAAGTATAGGTTGGACCTATTCTTCCTGGCCACTTGAGTTACAATGGAGTTGGAGAGAATACCTGACTGGTTTTGAATTTTTTCAATGTAAAATGTAACAAAAGATTTTATCATAAAGCAAAAAAAAAATAATAAAGAGCCTTAGTGGCCTCTTACGTGTTTTACATACCTCGATATTTGACTTGAGGCCTGGGTCCACGCTTTCTTCTTCCAGGCTTTGCTGATAAAAGATCTGGATCTGATAGATTATGAACAATACTTGAAAAATGTTGAGTGTAGCATAATCACAATCATGTTTGGTTTTTTCAGTTTTGCCAAATTGTTTCTTAGAGCATGGCTGAGATTTCTACCTCCGAGGGAAACTAATCTCAATAAATATATTAATTGTTTTTCTTATTTAAACAATATTTTCTTACTATTTAACAGAGGTGTAGACAATAAAAAAACTCATGGAGACTACAGAAAAGGTAACAGCGACAATTAGTGGAGGTGACGCTTGATAAAGGTCAGTTTCAAGTAATTCAGAGAAATACCGGTATACTTCCAGGACTTAAGAAAGTGACCGCTTAAGACTTACCAAATAAGTCCAACTAAAAATATAAAATAAACAAAGTTACCTTGTTTGACAAAAGACAACAGCTGATGGTTTGTTGCTTCAGGTATTGGTGAAGACACTACAGGGCTCATGCTCAATTCTAACACATCTAAAAAAACCATATGCAACAATAATAACTTTTCTAAAACTGTAAATAGAAGATCTGAGAAGACATTGACACCTAACAGAGACCTGACATTCCAAAAACGAACAAACAAACAGAAAATTATGGTAGGTACGCAATAATACAGTCAAATTTCCCATAAGCGACCACCCAAAATGCAAAGACTGACTCTGAGTGGTTGCTTACAGAATCAAACCAAAGGCCTTTTCCGAGAAGAGGTCCAGGCACATCCACTTTATGGCAGATAATTATTGCATGCAATGTCTAAGTTATGACACGTGTAGTTCCATGTTGCCTCTAAAGTTCTTCATATGTTCTAAGTAGTAAGTGCACACAGTGAACAGAGAGATCAGAGAATGCATTGAGTGGATGCTTACAAGAAGTTAACAACAATAGAAAACCAGTAATGGTCAGGTCCAAAAAGTGGCTTCTTTATGATTAAGATTTAAATTAAAAGAGTAAAGTTTAATAACAAACATTTCATCTTATCTTGCTTTGCTTTCGTCATAAAAAATGTGCTAAATCGCATAAACAAAGCCAATTTATCTCCAAATTTATACTGACCTCTGTCTGCGATATTTTCAAATAATCAAATCCGGTGAATCCTGCCACAGGTCTTTTAAAAATAGGCAAATTTCGAAGGATTTTCAGCACCAGATTAGGGGATTAATAATTTTCAGGCTACTTTTGCCAAAAAACAATTGGTAAAAAAACGACCAAATTCATGGGATTTTCTGGGCAAATTTCGCTAGAAATAGATCAATTTTGCACTGATTTGATGAGCATGTTTAATGTTTTTTAACAGAGATAATCATTTGCTATTTTAAAAACAAAGTGCAAGAGAAATGAGCCAATGGCAAAGCTGTTAACATCATGACTAGTGCCCAGTGTTTTGCAACATAGTTACGCTTGGTAGTTTTGGGACGTTGCTTGCTCATTGTGGTGATGAAGTTTCAAGATAAATTTGCAAGTACAATTACACAGCCCCAATAGCCAAGATAAGTTTCAAATATGTTGTTTCAAGATGTGTTTGATAAGACTTCTAGCAAATTTTGCAGACTAACATGAATTTCTCGGCTCTGCGACTGCGCTTAGTACTAAAAGTCCCAACACTATGAGCTGCGTCATTTACATTATACAAACTGGCGACCTGAGGATTTTTTTAATTTTGATCCCTACAACTGTAAGGCTTTGACTGGGAAAATCTGGGTGTTTTGGATTGGTGATCATTTATGGGAGGTGGTCGCACATGGAGGTTCAACTGCAGACCCTTCCACACTTCTTTTTTAAAGGCTAGTAAGTGAATATCCATCGACACTGCTGAAAAAGTTCCTTAAAATTACATGTAGTAAAACTAGTTCACAGGAAATATGTCAAAAGCAGGCAAAGAAAATATTCCACAAATTCACAAAATTCCACAGACATTTTTGTGGTGAGGGGAACAAAGTTGCTCCCCTCCATAAAGCATGAGTAAAATTTCATGACTTGGGAGCTGTTCTTGGTTAGTTTTCCACAATACTTTAAAAAACTTGGCAACTTCACTGGTTTTAGGCAATCTTTCCAGTGATAATGACATATTTTTTCCACCTACCGGTACTTCCAGTCAAAATTTGAAAAAAACTGTGAGAGTGGGTCTGTTACACAAGGGCAAGGTTTTCTTATTTTTTTTAATAAAAGGCCACCCTAAGGATAGCCAAATCTTATCTGTTACATTGGTGACTGTCATTTACTAAGACAGGAAGCAGTGGGACAGCAATAGTGTGTTACTCACCATCATCACATTCACTCATGTCACTCTGGCTTCCAATTCCCTCATCAGTGCTGTATATATTTGAACTAGTCTCACTTGCTGATAGAGATCCTGGGCTGTGGGGTGGACTGACTGAAGGGTTACTGAGATGACTGTCCACTGGACTGGAGGGTGCACTGTAAAGTGGGCTGGACTGGCACTGGAACAGACTCTGGGCTGCAGGGGAATGAGATGGACTATTAAGATGACTGTCGATTGGGCTGTTAGGTTGGCTGTGGGGAGGGCTGTCAGTTTGGCTTTGATATGGGCTGCTGGACTCAGTGGACTGGCTCTGGAACAGAATCTTGGTAGGAATGTTTGATGGACTATTAAGATGACTGTCGACTGGGCTGTTAGGCTGGGTGAGGAGGGAGCTGTTGGATTGGCTTTGACATGGGCTGCTCTGGAACAGACTCTGGTCTGGATTGACGTGTGATGGACTATTAACATTATCCATTGGACTGTTAGGCTGGCTGAGGGGAGAGCTGTTGGATTGGCTTTGATATAGACTGCTTGACTGGCTCTGGAACAGACTCTGGGCTGGATTAACATCTGATGGACTACTGAGATTATCCATTGGACTATTAGGCTGGCTGTAAGAAGGGCTGTTTGTTTGGCTCTGGTAAGGACTGTTGGGCTGACTGTGGAACAGACTGTTAGGTGGATCATGCTGACTTTGGAGTGGGTCACTTGGTTCATCCTGAACAGGAACAGTGGTTGACGGGTTATGGAATGGATCATGTTTGCTAATTGGGTTGTTGATCTGACTACCAAGGCAGCTATTAGGTTGACCACAAAGTAGGTAGTTAGGCTGGCTTTGCCATAAGTCATAACACAGTTGTGTTGGCAATTCACCATTCATTGCCCAAGGGCTTATGTTGGATCCATATAAATCTGGTATACCAAGAACTTCATCCAAAAAAACGTCAAAATCTGTACGGTCTGGAACTTGGTCAATGTCTGCAAATATTATTATAAAATTTATCTCAGCAAATCACAGAAAAACTAATAAAGATCGATCAAGGAATACAAAATAATATTTAAACACAAACCTTTCTCTGGGTTAAAATTGAATTCAGAGCTCTCTGTTGGGCCATCAAAAATATCAGTGACATCGCTCAAATCATCAAAGAAGGACTTTTCTTGCATTGACTCAGGAGCTGCTACATAAAACAATAACATCTTGTAAGTGGGTGGAATATTATAATCCACATGAATATGATCGTCCATCATGGCTTAAGTGACAGATGACCAATAACATCACAACTTTGTAGCTCAATCAGGTCAATAACCAGAGTTTAATACAAGATACAACTCCCTTTGAGTCTGAAGATAACAACCAAGCAGGTTGTTGAAAGGACAATCACTGTCAATAACACTCCTATTAAGGACAACGCTCACCCTATGATCACATTCCACCTACTTATGACAGGACAGTGCTCGACCTTAACTTTTAAAATCGCTGGTCCTGGGACTAGTTGAACTGAAAATTTACTAGTCCTGAGTAAATCTGTGGTAGTCCATCCTGATGGCAGCATGACAATATTATTTGCAATATCTTTTTACAATTAAATTTCATTGATGTCATCATGAAACTTCATAATACCACTGCCAGAGAGTCAAAGAAGAGTGACAGACACTGACCAGGTTAACCTACAATTTAATAAGTACTTACTAATCTTGTGACTAGTGGTTCTAAGTTTCTACTGGTCAAGAAGAATTTTGCACTAGTCCAGGACTAGTGGACTACCGCTAAGGTCGAGAACTGCAGGACTGCTAGGATGTTTACCATTTACAAAAACCAGCTTGGTGGAAAGTTTTTGCATAAGTTACATAAATCAATAAAACTTGACCTGGTGAGAGAACTAAATGACCCGTAAAAAATTGTGTCAAAATTAGCTGCACAGCCTTAAAAGAGTAGAAAAATAATGAATTGACTCAAATTAAAGCCCATATTTTCTAAAGCTTCCCAAATGGAATGGCGTGAACTATTTGATATCCCAACCGGTATATCTGGTTTTTCCATTTACATTGGACAACCTGTCAGTCTACAGTCTGGGCAAATGGCACACAAAATTCAGGACTGATAAATTTCATCCCAGAATCAATTTTACCATTTCTACAAATCAGTTCAAATTACTGAAAAGTGACCACAAAAGCCTGAACCTGGTATCAAAGATGGTTTTTAACTAATGGTACATGAATTTGCACTTGGAACATTCTGCCTGGAAAAAACATGACTACCTTTTCAGATATTCCTTTGCTCCCAGAAATTTTGCACAGGATTGGGCCAAAAAGTCATGTTCCAATTACTTTCGAACTGTATTTTCCAGAAAATTTTGGCAAACAGTTAACAACCAGTACCCCACATTTCAAACAGACGAAACGTAACAGTCAACTCCTGATGACTCGCACCTTCAAGGGAAATTGAAAAAGGTTCGAGTTATTGGGAGCTCGAAGAAAATAGCCGGGAGTAAGGAAAAAAAAACAGTTTTTACTGCATAGTGAACATTTTAATCACAATTAATTGTAGAAATGTCAAGTGAAAATTAAAAGATACTTCTAGATTATAAATCAGAAGGTAATATAACAAACCACTGCCTAAATAGAGCATGCATTTTAACTATTTTGAGAAGTAAACTGTGTTTCACATTAGATTTGTGACAAACAACATCAGCCTCCAATAGTACACTATATACCTACAACAAGTCAATGGGAAATTCAAAATTCAAAGTTTGGGATGCCAGTAGACTGTTTTTTTCGTGACTTTTAAGGGCTCAAAACATGGTTCTAGTTATCAAGGGTAAAATTATATAAATGATCTGAGAGGAAACAAAAACTACTTAGAGTTAGCAGGAGGTTTGAATTACCAAGGGTAAAATTACAGTAAATGTATGACAGAAATCCAGAAGAAATTGATTTTGGTTTAAGTTAGCGCGAGGTTCGAGTTAGCGAGGGTTCGAGTTATCGGGAGTCAACTGTAAACTCTGGTTAAGTTCACCTGCGAAATAGTGCCAAAATCATTGTTCTTGGTCCCAACCTGTGTACCAGGATTTGAGTTTATCACGAAAAAAACTGTGATACACTCAAAACATACACACCATGATTGGCCGGTTAAAAAAGCCATTGTCAATCAGGATGAAAGGAAATTCAAAACATACTTTGTAATTTGTTGAGTTCATTGGAGGCACTGAAAAAGGATATTGGCAGTGCTCCACAGTCATTGCTAACCAAAGTTAACCGGCGAAAAAGGGAGAAAAGCCATGTGACAGTGCCCTGAAAATTACCAGGAAAATCTTGTTGCACTACCCACCTTCCTTTCATCTAATCGAAAGATCCTAAAAGCTTTCCCATAATCTCAACCTCAAAGTGCAAGATGATTTTCCACCAGTGACCCTAGAAGGGCTTTGTTATTCTAATATGTCAAATCACAATGCTTTGTGCTTCATCAATGACGTAACGGAAATGCCGCTATGGTAACGGAGGGGTTGGAATTTTTCCGCATTGGACTTTGCTTGGCGCGGGCGTGCCGAAACCAATGCCTTTCATTTTCACAAAGGAGAGAGTCACGAGATATATTTGATCGCTTTACCTTTCTTCGTAGATGCACGTATATCCTGATCTACGTTCTGTGGAGGCAAAATTAATCGTTCAAATCCCGGTACAGGAGTCGCTTGGGGTACTATTGGCTGATTTGCATGAAGCAAACTCCACTGTTTTTGTCTCAACTGAGTGACCTGAAACGTTGTGAGGCAGTTAAAAATCTACGAGAGACACAGAAAAACCCTGTTATCGAAAACATAATAAATCTTTCCATAGTTTTTACTGAAGCTATCGAATAAACAAACACCCTTTGGTTGAGCGAAAATTTGTACTGTGCCGAATCGAAAGGAAGTTGAATGTAAGCTCAGTTTTGTTTTTCGCTGTGACGCGTTTTATCGTGTTTACAACATTCCTACCTGCATTTTCTCCAGAAGGCTACTTTCAGCATTCAGCAAAGTCGCCATCTTTTGAAACCTTCCTAGAAATGAAAAAAGAGATCCACATAACAGTTTGACATAAGGAAGCTATCACAAATAATAACTTTCGACCACGTTTTTCCGACTGCGGAAGTCGAATTTGCCAGTTGAGGCAAGGATACAAAATCGCTCAAACTAAACGCTACAAAGTTAGGTATATTCATCGAAAACCTGTCTTAAAAGGAGTTAACATACCTTGCATGCACTGCAAAGGAAAAATAAAGCTCAAAGGTTACTATACAGTGAACTTTTTCTCTGTTTAGTGCACGAACAGCTTAAAACTTCCTGTGTCTACTCCGAGCACGACAAAACTGATTTTTTATCAGGTTATCTCGTTTCCAGATCTCCTTCGACACGTCAACTAAAGAAATGTGATTGGTTGGCTGATTTTGATATTAACCACGCAGCAACTATTTCACCGAATCCCTAATGAATTTTCATTTCAAGGTACGACGAGAGTACTAGATATGATTTGTTTTTCATAGTGCTCAATAAGTTATCTCTGAATTCTATTTGTCTAATGAAAACAAAACTTTTATTTAATTTTCGGCCCACTCCTCCACCCCGCCCTGGACACAGGCTAACCAGTCATGACAAAGGAAGCACAAAAAATTGCGGGGGATTTGTTTATGATTTATTATTTTTCTCTCATGATGATTTTATGGCAACGCGCTAAGCATGCAGATTCAGTACAGTCGATGCTCTTGTAAGCGACCGCCTCGCATGGTAAAAACATAGTGTGGTCGCTTTCGAGAGCCGTGTCGATCGGAAACTCATTAATAATTCATAAAGAGAAAACAAAATCCATCAGGAAACTGCGTACCAGAATAATTCAAACAATATAGCATTCGTTTTTACATTTTTAAAGGGCTACAGATATAATTAGTTATCTGTAATGACAACACTGTTCACAGACTATTCGGGAGCCCGAGAAAATAAATGTCAAATTTCACAAGAATTGTGAAAACACAGGTAAAATTCTGAAAATTTGATGTGTAAGATGTCATTTTGTGAAATTTGACACATATTTTCTAGGGCTCTCATAAGAAATTTTCTTTGGTGTTTAAAGACACGGCTTTAAACATTAAGTCAGATTTTTTGGACCAAAATAACCCCAAATCTAAATAGCAGTACAAGATCTAGAATGAGTTGATCTGTTCACAAGATTTTGAAGACATTCAATAAATTAACTCACAGCAAAGTGTTTTATTGGGTGTTGATTTATGTGAAAAAGACTCTGAGCAGATTGCTTATGAGAGGTGAAAAGTGCAGTTGTGGGTAATTGGCTTGCAAGCAAGCTACTCCAGGGTGCTCTGGCAGTGGGGCGGGAAAGGGAAGGAGAGCTTGCAACTACGTCGCTAAAGTTTGAATATTTGCATCGAAAAAGTTGAAGTGAAATGCTGATTGTGGAGATGACATTAGTAATGACACCACTACCCAAGCTTGGCATGTGTTTTTCAATGTTTTGTTTACACTCACGCTCCTTTCTGCTTTGGTGGATTGGTGGACAACTCAGTCGACGGGGAGCCACAGAGGAATTGGAGGTGGAAATTATTCAAATTCCAGAGACATAGTTGCAAGCTCTCCTTCCCTTTTGCCCCTCCACCAAAGCACCTTGGAGAGCTTGCTCACAGGCTATTGGGTAATCCCAAAAATGGTCATAGTCACTTATGGGAGTTGTTTGCTTATGAGAGCTTTTCACTAGAAAGTTCAAGTCACAGTTCAAACAGGGTTTCATGAAGGTGATTGTAACTAGAGCTAGTTGCTTATGAGAGTGGTTGCAAGGAGAATTTGACTCAGTATTAAATTGCAATTACAATGTAGCTATTTGAAAATTATTTTGCTCCCTGGAGACTGTATTGTTCAGACAAGGCAAGCTCTAGGGAGGAGAATGTTACAGATCCTGTGTGATCACCAAATGATGCATTAGTACCGTAAGATTGAAAGGCATCAAACAATAACTGAACCACAACACAAACTAAGTGAAAATGGATAACAAAACACTAAAAAATACCCCATATGACGAAATTAAGTGACAACAGTTACCAGGGTTTAGAAAAGTAGCCAGTTGCTGGCAAAGAATCATAGCCTTCTTCTGTATAAAAACTTTTACACAAATGATGTTCAGTATTCAGTTGAAAGAAAGTCGACTAAACGGCATTTAAACCGGTCCTAGGACACAGAGTGGCTATGAAATAAAGATAAGGGAACTTTTTGAATCAATATTTCGCATGATCATGATTATTTTTTTTCTTAGCATTGTAGATTTGAATACATGTGATAAAATTATAAAATTCGAAAGTAAGGGCCCGAATCACAAGTAATAATGCAAGAAATATCGACCTTCGTTATCTGAAAAGGCTACAAACTACAGATTCTCATTTCGCAAACTACAGTAAGCCCTTTGGGTGAGTATATGAATTTTTTATAAAAAACAACTAAGACAGCATGCACCTTCTGATTGGTTAAAAACCTATGGTTTATTGTGCCAGTAAATTAAAAGTTATTTTATAAAAGCAATAGGCCACACTTTCCATGGATTTACCGGCATGATAACCCATTCGGGAAGTTGGGAGAACACGCAAAAAGCTTGTAAATCACGAGGCGAAGGTGAGTGTGATTTACAAGCTTTTCGAGTATTCCATATGGGTTATCACGCCGGTAAACCCATAGCAAGTGTGGTCTATTGCTTACAGGGTGTTTCAAAAGTTCGTTCCAATTTTTTCTTCACTTAATTTCACTGATTACTAAAATTTTCTAGGAGGTGAGATATAGAATGTACGAGCTTCCAAAGTGTGTCTAAAGGCACATTTCTCCATGCAAAGCATAGTCACTGTCTTAGCTCGTCCAGTGTTTTGGGGTCTGGATCTTTGTATGTTGTCTTGTCAATGATAATCCAGGTGGTCTCTAGAGGGTTCACATCACGTGAGTTTGCCAGCTGGTTGCCCTTTGCTACAAAGTTTGCAAATCCTTCTGACACCATGTCCACATGTGCGCCGCCTTTCTCTCTTGGAGGCTTTCCAACCTTTGTTGGTCATATATCTTCATACTGTTGTGCTCGAAACTTTGATATTGTAAAGTTGGAATTTTTTACCTTTCCGTCTTGAAGAATTATTATTACGCATATACTTACACCTTTTTCGATAATATTTCTCACACATTTAAAAAACAACGGCCATCCACTCCTTGGTTTGTCTTCTAGTCTTTACTTTTGACCACTTGTTCACTTATATCCTTCAGAATTCTTTAACAGTTTACCAATTTCTTTGACTGAATGGCCAGAAAACCGTAAAAACAGATGCCTGAGCTCTGCAGCACAAACAGTGTAGGCCTTCATTTTCATGAAGTAGTAGAGAAAACAAAAGAAAGCAGGAAAAAAAACGAAAAATAGAAAACCTACAAAATGGGCAGGAAAAGTATGTGGGAAAAAAATTGCGTACGTGCCCATCTGGGGCAAAACTTCAAAAATATTATAATCTATTCAAATCTTAGTTTAATATTGCTTTGAAAGGTTATTTAGATAAATTTCTTACCTGAAGCAGTGTACATTTGCCTAAAGAAGCATTAAATGCTTTGCACAAAAGTACAATATACAATCGAAACGACCTTTTGAAACACCCTGTAGATACGTTTGAACTGTGGTATGAAGAAATAAATGCAGAGAAGATCATCACTGTTAAATATTCAACTAATTAAATAAAATAGTCATAAAGCAAAAGGTCATTTTTTAGAGGGGGACAAGGGTTTACAAAGAATAAAAAATATTCTAAAGAAGAAAAATACTCATTATGTATTGATACTCTTTCTGATCCAATATTTACACATGTTCTCAGATTCATGTAACAAGGTGTCCAGGCAGCAGGCCAGAAATTCATTACCACAACCTTCTTTGAAGATTGGGGTCCAATATTGGATTGCTACAGCCTCCCTAACATCTTTTCTTAGTTGACGTCTTTCCTTGCAATGGCCATGCCCAGCGGGGGGTACTCCAGATTTCAAGTGACGAGGATGATCAAAGGATGTTTTGGGTTTGAAATGTTTTATTCCAGGATTTTTTGGGGTAGGAAAATTTTGCAAGTATTTTTTTTGGGTGGCTTGGTGTATGGACTCTTTCTGGTTTTGCTGGAAGCCCTAGCAATTTTTTGGGGGTATTAAATTTCCCCCCATTTGACAATCCCCATCACTTGAAATGTGGAGCACCCCCTCTGGGTTGTCATGGTACTGTACAGTACTGCAAATGATCCCCAACCACAAATGATCCCTAAAATGGACCGCAAATGATCCTCAACGGCAAGTGATCCCCAAAGTCGACTGCAAAAGATCCTGAAAAAAATAGTAATGACTTGGACTCAAGTAATAGCGGATCATCATGTCGATTTTATCATTATTACAGAAAGTCCGATTAAAAGCTAAATTTTACTTCTCAAATAAATACACGAATAAAAACTAAATAAAAAATGATAAGTTTGGGGGCATTTTGACTTGTGTTTATGTTGAATCATGTCTTGTTTCGTAACAGGCACCTAAGTTACGAACAAATGTCTTGTTGTTTATCACGTAAAATTAACACTTCAGAGAAAAATCAAAATTAAATATTCTGAAATTAATTTCACACTTCCAAAAAGATCAGGAAAGTCAATAAAGCTCTTGTTATGTAGAGGATGCCCAGCTCTGTATTCCTCAGTGGACAAGTTGAGCTTCTAGGCGTTAAAAAAAATAACAATAGAGTTCTTTCTGCGTAACATCCTGCCTGCCTTAAATTTTTCAGCAACGAAACATTCTTGAAAGACAATTGAAACAATTGACAAAGAAAGAAGAATATGGTTAATACCATATCCTATTAAGATTTATTCCATTTTCTTTTCACCTTGTATAAATTGACCTGAGATGTAGCGTCCTCTATCCCCTTTTCTTTAGAAGGCGAGAGAAAAAGTTTCCTTTTTTATAATCAGTCCTTTTTTGTAAACAGTCCTTTTTCGTCCTTTGTAAATCAGTCCTTTTTTGCAAATGATCCCGTTTTCACGGGATCATTTGCAGTCGACTTTGGGGATCACTTGCAGTCGAGGATCATTTGCAGTCTCGGGATCATTTGCGGTTGGGGATCATTTGCAGTACTGTACAGTACCCAAATTTTTTAAAGTTTAAAATATAAACACATGTATTTGGGAGTACTGAAACTGTCTGTGACAGACGGGTGTCTATATAAATCCTGTAAACACAGGTTCAACAGAGCCAAATTATTGTAGTAGGAAAGAGAAAATTGAAGAAAAAAAAACAATTTTAGAGATTGAAACCACAATTGCACAGCCATTCAAATCAAGTGTGACAATGTTCATTGCTCAATGATAGCAAACGAATCTGTCCAAAATTGAGCTGCGTATTCAGAATTTTGATTTCTCAATTCCTTTGTTGTTGTTATGGTTGCTTGAGCTTGCAAGCAGTGTTACCACACAAAGCAATATTATTCTTGACTGCAAATGATTTGTTGAAAAACCAACGATTTGCCTCAACAAAAATGACACCAGTAGGTGTCCACAGAGACGCTCAGAGACGATTCACCCTCAAAACCATACATCCCATCACAACTTTGGTAAACTTGGAGTGATTACACAGCTAACAGTGTACAACAAACCAAATAATAAATTAAGCTTTGCTGTCTGTTTGGGTAATGTTAATAATTTTCCTTCCCTGAAGTTTCTCTCCAGCTTAAAAGCCATTTTCAGTGTTATCAGTGGAATAAGGAAACGTACGGATAGGTTAACAGAGAGTACTGTACATATTACATAAGGTGTGAGAAGCAATAAACAGTACAATGCACAAGACAACTGACGGCCAAGGATGATAGCTAAAGTAACGACTCCTGCCCTTTTATCTGCTTCCATATCTCTTGTATTATTACTATGTAGAATCGCCTCTGTGCTCAATGCCACAGGAATAGCATAAAACAGCGGAAACAAAGCCACGTTACCGCACTGACTCAGATAAGAAAATAATACTGCAAGGGGACCGAAAGTTATAACAATTACAATGTCACCAACTCCATAATATTTCAGTCCAACACCACCTGTGTATAGAAAGGAGCCAGAGAGTCCTCCGAAGAACATGAACGATAAATGTTCCATTTTTGCCGGTGATAATCCCACCAAGAATACCAGTGCAAAACTAGCAAGTCCGTACGACACCACGCCTAAATTGACAACTTCTTTCGGCGTTAAAAGATGGTCAACCAGAGTTCGATCGTCCGATACTTTGCTGTCAATTCCTTTCATGTAATCATAATAAGTGTTGACTAGATTTCCGGCCGCATGAACGCCGAGAACTGCGATCATTGACAGCACAAGCAACATAAGGTTAAAATGGCCCGTCGTTTTCCAACACAACACAGCTCCTAAAACCACTGGGATACAAGAAGCCGAAAAAGACCAAGGACGGAGCGCCAAAAGATAAGCCGACATTTTAAACGTTTTCCTGGCGTTTTTTTCTTTCTCCAGACCGTTCATGGTGAAGGTAATTGTCTGAAAATTATAATAAAATCTCGGCTGATTTTTTTCTGTCACTGTCTGATTTTAATTAAAAACGTGGCTCGTGCGCTTGCAGCGATTGCTGGCTCAGTATTCATTAACTAGGTCATGTAAACGTCATGTGGTATCTTTACTCAACAGTTCTCGGGAGACACCCAAAAACCATGATGATACCGCTATTTTAACCAAACCTGTCGGATGTTTAGGCCTCAAACCTACGAGACCGGATGTAATAGCTCAGTCGGTAGAGCGCTTGATTGCAGGGCCGGAGGTTGTGGGTTAGATTCCCAGACTTGCTTAATTGCCTTTGATGATGTGAAACACTCGTTAGTTGGGGAAAAGCTAAAGGTTCTTCAGCTCAATCCTTATCAGTGTTAACTAAGCTTTCTAATGGATAGGAAACAAAGCCTAATATTTAAGGGTGTTATCTACAAATGGCATAATGTGAACAAAGGAACAACCCAGGGTAGTGTAAGTGGGCCCCATCTTTTTAACTTGTTTATTAACGATTTGGCCATTAGGGATAATGACCTTACCAGCATAGTTAAATATGCTGACGACACCACCTTGCTAGTCAAAGTATGTAAAAATGAAATAGATCTTTCTGAAGAGGTTGTCAATCAGTTTTTCAGTTGGACCCAAGATAATGCCATGGCATGTAATCCCAAAAAATGCAATGAACTGATACTTTGCCGAAGGTTGCTCATTATATAGACTCTGTGAACAGTATATAACGCAAGTTTCTTGTTTAAAAGTGTTAGGGGTTACTTTACAAAGTAATCACAGATTTAATGAGCATATTAAGGTTAAGCTGCAGGAGGCCAACAATTGCCTTTATGTGATAAGATGATTACGTAAAGAGGGATACCAACAACCAGATGTAGATTACGTTTTTAGATCAATTGTTTTACCGAAACTAACGTACAGTCTACCCGTATACGCCTCCTCAATACCTGAATTAACAACGGTCCAGAATTTTCTACAGCGCTGCTTTAAACGCAAATATATTTCATACCAAACTGACATATATAACGTATTAGAAGAGGTAGATCGCTCACTATTCAAGAAGATCTCCAGTATGCCTGGGAACGCTCAGTGCGCCTCCCACTTGCTAACCTGAGATCAGGCGTTATTTTTTTTTCTTTTTTTTTTTTTGCTTCTTTGCTTCTTTGGCTCGAGAGAGACATAAAGGGCTAATAGGGAGAGGGCATGATCTCAGGCTACCCACTTGCTAGCAGTCAACTCCCTAGGGTTAGTACCCGGCGTCTTAAAAATACTTTTTTTAATAGGCTATTTTTCAAATATAGAGCCGTAGCTATTTAATGTAATGTGGATCTTGAATGCTTCCACATGAAATTTTTTTAAGCCTTATAATTCTTTCTGCTATTTTTAATGTAAGTGTTCTTGGTTGTAGCGTGTATTTTTGCTTAAAAAACAATAAAGACCTATTATTATTATCTCTTCTATCACAGTCTTTGCTGGTGTTCTTTTTGTGCATCAGCCGGGCGCAAACCATGCACCTGGAGCATCAGTCACTCACGTCAATCATTCTGTATACACTAAGCATCTTATACACTAAGTACCTTTCTGAGGATTCGCGCAGATCCCAGCATGCAGATCTTTTGAATCTCTGTCACAGTAGCTCTCTCTGATACTTTCTTGATGTTTTCTACCATCCCCTTCTTTACTGTACCAAGCGCACCAACAACCACAGAGATCACTACGGTTTTCATATACCACATTCTCTGTATTTCTAGTTCCAGGTCTTTGTACTTCCTTTTCTTCTCGATCTCCTTCAGTACGATGTTTCTATCTGATAGAACAGTCATATCAATCAGTTTTCAAGTGGAATTCACTGAATCTTTAACGATGATGTCTGGTCTGTTCGCAGTTATAGTTCTATCAGAATTGACTGGCATGTCCCACATGATGGCGATGTTGTTGTCTTTATTGTGCATCACAGTCTCTGGCTGGTGTTGGTACCATTTGTCTGTCATCGCAATATCATGATCTTTACAGATGCTCCAATGGAGATATGCTGCAGGATTATTGTGCCTGGAGATGTACTCTGTTTTGGCTAATACCTCACATCCAGATACAATATGGTCCACTGTCTCTTCATGTTGCGAACACATTCTGCATTTGCTCTCCACTCATGCTGGCCACATATTATTTTCTGCATGGTAGTTTCTCGTGTTTATTGCCTGGTCTTGAGCTGCGACAAGTAGTCCCTCTGTTTCTCCTTTCAGTTTACTTGACAACCATTTGTTGGTGGCGATTGTGTCTATTATTATTATTATTATTATTATTATTATTATTACTATTATATATTGTAGATTCCCGGGACCGGACCAATACTCCCCCGGGGGTACTCCCTTATATAAGCCACATAGGTATGTACCGCCGCAAAGGGTATAGATTTTGTACATTTTGGTCTGGAATCGGGTATGGTTTACAAGGGAACTACGGTAGTCGGGAGCTCCTGGGTAGTGTATTAATGTGTTTGTCGTTTCATGAATTAAAGAAAGCTTTTGTGTTGGCGTTCTAATCGCAGTAATGATGATATCAATGAAAACATGTATGTTGCGTTTTGTGACCACCTCTAGGTCAAAAAGGGGGGAAACGCATTTTTTGGTCTGAAATAAGGTCGGGATTCGGAAAACCGGGCGGCACACCCCCACCAAGAATTCCCAGGAGTACGCCCGGGTAATACTCAAGGTCTTAAAATAACTGAGAAATGAAGGTACTGCCTTTTTCCTGCAAGCGCCTAGACCTTCGCGTGGCTCGGATGACCACGTCCGAATCATTGACATTCAAATAAAGTGCATCGATCCGTCTGACATGACTTCAAGTTCATGTGGGTAGCTGGAAGTGGGTTTCTCGTGCCATAGAATAGCGACACTCACGCTGTCTTCAGAGTTTACAGGCTCAGCCAGCATCATTATTTTGTAAGCTTGTCCGACACTAGCTTTTTCCAGTATAGGAGCTAGGTTAAGATCTACATTACTGCAAGTTCCATCAGACCCCTCAAAGCTGCAGGACTTTGTCAGATCCAGAAAAAGTCCTGATACATCTTATGTCATTCCATCCATCACTAGTGCGCAGGTGCTTACTTTGTTACAAAAGTTAAGTCCGCTCAAAGCTGCTGGCATTGATAAAATAAGTTCTCTTCATGGGAAGACTGCAGGAATCTCTTAATACATCTGTATCAGAAGTTTTTAACTGGGAATTGGCCAACAGGCTTCCACTCAACGAAAAAAAGACCAAGGTCCTCACCGTGAAGGGAAAGCGACTCTCGACCAAAATAAACAATAACCCTGAAATTACTTGCAATGGCAGTTTATTAACTAACGTCATGAACGTTAAGCTACTAGGTCTTGAGATTGATGAAGAGCTATCTTTCTCTGAGCATATTACGACTGCTTGTAAGAAAGTTTCACAGCGCATTGGCTTGTTAAAGAAAATTATGAATTATCTGCCCCTTAAACAAAGATTACTTTATTACAATGCTTTGATCAGGCCAGTGATTAATTATGCAAGTGTGCTCTGGACTAATTGTGATAAGGAAAGCCTTGGGCGGGTCCTAAAGCTCCAAAAACGAGCAGCTAGAGTAATCCTGAATGCCCCTCATCAAGCACCATCAGTTCCCTTGTTTAATCGGCTGAAATGGTTGCCTGTTTATAAAGACGCCTTAATATCTAAATGTATCATTGCTTATAAGCGATTACAAGGTGGCGTCCCTGTTTATCTCAACGATCTACTTAAATTAAATAGTAACATCCACAGTAGACAAACCAGGTACTGTAATTTTAACCTAACCTCTCCGAGGTATAATCGCGAAACAGAAGGAGGTAGAACTTTTACCGTAACAACTTGCAAGGCATGGAACAGCTTATCTTTGCCTGTAAGGCAAAGGGACTCAGTTGACTCTTTAAAAAAAGCATTGTGGAATGAATTTTTTAAACAACAGCAGAATCTTGATCATTTTTCTATTTAAGTTACTTGATGAATTGTGAGATGATTATAATGGTATATTTTATCTTTTAAATAACTTAGTAGATTCTATAGTATCTGTATTCTTTGGTTTTTACCTTGTATTTTTTATAGCTTAGTATACTCATTTATTATTTTATTATTTATTTATTTATTATTTAGAGGGCCACAAGTTTATTAGCCCTGGCTATTTCGTGCTAACCCTCATAAAATAAAGTCTTTACTTACTTACTTTGGCTGTTGTTGATGCGGCGAATTGTTTAAAATTCTCGCCTTTTGCGCTTAAGAGAATAAATAAATGGTGATTACACTATTTGGTTAGCTTATTTTGATGTAATCCCTCGACGACACGTCGCTATAAGTCTTAATTTAGTCCCAAAAAAATCCCCACACACCACTTCCACATTTCCCATAATGCACAAATAAGGTGCATTATGGGAAATGTGGAAGCGGCGTATAGCAACCTCGGCTGAGCAAAACTTTGGAACCATGAAAACCACTGGCTTTGATTGGTCGACCACTTAGACCAACGGAAATAGCTCGCCAACCAATCACAGATAAGCTTACAAACGGTGCAGGGCTGATGTAGGGGCTGACCAAATTTGGAAGATGTTTGGAATTATTCCATTAATGACATTAGTCACTGGAGTCCATGATTGCATAACCACAAATCATCAATTTTTGTCGACACGCAAGGCTGGCCAAACTCGGTTAAAACCAAGAGAAGATAAAAACTAGAGAGGCTTTATTCTCTTTTATTAAAACTCACGGACGGTGCTATCAGGGCTCGGTGGATAACACCCTCCTATTGATCTTTATAAATTTTCATATTACACCGTAAACTTCTGTTTACAGCTACTTGGAGAAAGGTTGTCGGAGAAAATGCACGCGACAATCCCGAAAAGTATTGTGGGTGGTTTTGAGTTCACTATTTTTCAAAGAAATTTAAAAGAATGGCACGAAAGGCCATGGACTTAGTTTCCGAGTGCTAAAGGAAAGGAGCAAAAGTAGGTACGTCAGCTTCAGTGTCAGGAACAGTGTATTGATCATATCCCATTTTACCTTTAGGGATTGCCGCGTGCACAATTTTCCCGACAACGTTTCTTGAAATAGCTGTATAACCCCCCCCCCTCACCTATAGACTTCAGCCCCCCGTTATGATCCCATCTACCTGTATAACAAAATAATACATCCAGTTATAAGCCCCCCCGGGTATACTGAAGCCCCCTTCTAGCTTGATTGTATTGAAATGAGATTCGATTTTGACGACGTTCTGAAGCTTAAAAAAGCGGATAAATTCTAAAAGCATTTTGATCAGCACCAGTTTATTTAGCTGTTTTGAAACGTTTCTGAATCTGGTTACTCCCCCACGATTATAAGACCTCTAAAAATCCATTACGAAGTTGTATAAGCCCAGAGGAAGTTCACGGCACTCAACCTCATTATTTAATATTTCCCACCTAGCCTGAATCAACAATTATTTGTTATTTTCCAGGTATAACGGGAAGGTAACGATGAGCAGGGTGGGATGTAAAAAGGTTTACACCATTATATTAGGTCTTGTAGCCCAGTCTTTTTAAAGGCTTCATAATTCCGCGCGACGGCTTATTCGTGTTCGGGTTCGTGTGAACTGACTGCAGGAATTTGCCGATTCTCAGTTACGCCACCTAATGTGACCATTATACACAAGTAGCAAGCAACTCAAACAGACCACAATTAAATAGCATTAAAATAACACTGTATTCAACCAAGAGAAAATATTTTCTTTTTCTTGATTCACAAATAGATTAAATCTCTTAACAAGAAAACTTCAGAACGCTTCATTTTCGTAGCTACGCGCAGTAGACCAACTGTTAGTCTCAAATTCTTCATACCGAGTCGAGAGAAGGCTGCACCTCGTAGGATGCGAGTACCCATTTTACGCTACTAGTTAGCAACTATATAAACACTCTACTAGTTACTATCATGAGTAAAACCGTTATGCAGATATCCTACCAAGATTTTGGGTGAAGGTATAAGAACTGATTTAGCGTTACTTGAAACTAACTCTGTGGAACCTTTAGACAGACCTGGTCTTTTTATATGTTTTCATATTAGTAATAGAAAACTTCAAAACTGTGTTTGATCCGCTTATTCCCTTAGTCATCTTAGTTTGGCTAAGGAGGGATAGGAAATAATCATCATTAATATTGTCCTCCGCACCGAATGGCGCACAGAACAGCAAAGAAGATAAGTTCAGCAGTTTCTTGCGGCCGTTTCCATGACAATGCACTTTTTAACAGGGGTGAGGTTGTCAGCCACACGCCCTCCCCCTTAGAAATCTCATGGAAACGTAATTGAGAGGAAAACGTGGTTTCGGTGGATGGAATCAAATGCTGACCTTGTTCAAAGGCCTGATTTCTTGCACCAGCTAGTGCACGTACCTTTTTATTCAAAAGCGTAGTTAAAGCAAAATCTTGGGAGAATTCTCGTCATACCGTCGGTACCCCTACCCCGAGTAACAATCAAATCCCGTATCCCGTCAAGACATTTTGCGTTGTCCCGAAACCCGCACTGTATTTTGGCCAAATCTCGGATATCGCAGGGGCACCCAAGGACGTTTTCCTCCAAAATACGTTGCAAACACCTTTTAGGCTCTCTATTAAGCGGCCACTTTTCAAAGTCTCGAGGGTGGCCGCTTAATAGAGGTCGGACTGTACTTTTAGATCTCTAGAAATGTATTCCAAGTGGCGCAAAAAATGTATATCTGTTCGATTATCCTAGGGCAACTTTGGGTCTTTGCGAGATTACAAGGGCTTCAGTTTCATTTTCCCGAAAAGTTTAGCTGCAATTCAAAGTTTCAAGAAAGTGTGAATTTTTCCAATTCCTCTCCGCATCGTATTTACGGTTTCGAAAATTTAAGGTTTTCTTCCTCTACCGAAAAATAGCTTAACCTGGAGTGAGAAATGGGAAACATTTTTACTTCAGAAAATCGTAGGGAATTTATTAGATAAGCTTCGAAAATTGTTCATCTAGAAATTTTAAGCCTTCCTCAAGCTATAGTTATCATTGGCAATTACACAATTGTTTCCACTAGTGATGAACTTCGGCTATTTTCATTCTTTCCCTGTCTTTTGTTATTAACGGCGTTTGCCAGGCCATTTGGACGAACAGTGCCAGGATTGGAATCGATTGCATTGTACTTGGCATCAGGAAATTGCACATTTCCAGTTTTGCGTTTCTTCTTGCGTTGTGTTAATTTCCGTTCACCCTTGTGGGATTTTTTACCAATGCAACTAAGACCAAGCGTTTTTTTCTTCTTGTTCTTCTTTACTTCACCATTTTTCACCGGAAAATTTTCGCCTTCGAGTTCGTCCTCGTCATCATCTGAACCTGTTTGCCTTCCGTTTTCTTTTGAATAATAGTAAGCGAAGTTCGACACGATTACAGGCACAGGAAGGGCGATAGCCAACACCCCTGTGATGGCACAGAAACATCCAACAAGTTTGCCACCTGCGAAATAAAGAGATCATGACAGTGAGTAACCAGGGAGGTCTTTGATCCGGCCAAATTGGTCGGGGTGAGCCCTTAGGGAGAGGGTCAGCCTTTTATGAAAATTCCATTCTTAATTGGCTACTTTTTTTGCATTCATGCTTCTTTTTACCATCTTTTTTTTAGGCAAACAAAGTTGTTATTAATTATGAATTATACATCATGACAGGAGCCATGCATAATCATGACCAACGCCACTCTCAAAACTGTCCAGGAAAAATGTCATTTAAGATCGTGTGTGTGCGTTGGTTGACGTGTTCACCTACAAATTTAAAAGAAACCGTGAAACACCTTCGGCGAATTTTCCCCTCCCTTTTGCAATGTTGTTGTTGCCATGTTATTTTGCAATCACATCTCAGCATTCTAGAGGGAAAAGGAACAACCTTGTTCTTAGGTTCATCTTGTACTCTCCCCCAGGAGGACGAGTAGGAAAGGAAACTGGTAACGAGGTTGTGCAAAAAAAAAAGTGCCTGGGTGTTTCAAGGATTTTTGGCGAGGATTGTTATTCCAGTGAAAGGGAGAACATATATTTTGCTTTGTGATCCTTAGTAATATGTGCTGAAAGTAACTGCGCCGCAACCTGCAACTGGCATAGGATTTACAAAGAAAGCATAGAATTTATTGATGCAAGCCTTTAGTTGTTTGCCAAGGATTCTGCTATGTGATCCCAAATAAAGTAGAATTAACAGGACTTCCTTTTTGGGGACTGTGGTTGTTGGCTATTTGGGTCTGTTCTCTTGCCTGTTCAGAACATCATTAATGTTGTGATTCATGACACCTCTTTGATAACCGTCATGCAATAAATGTTTTCTCAGTTCATCCAAAGAAGAACAACTGAAGGGTTGCAGTAATAAATTCCACGGTTGCTTTAACCTTAGCGTTGTTTTCCAAAGCACGCTTCGTATTAGGATTTACAAATTTTAGCAGGGTAGAATTTAGGAATCCTATTGACGAACAGTTCACTTTCTTGCAGGCATCAATTTTGCCTGGAAAGGACTAATCACTTAGATCTATATGTTTACACACTTAGTTAAAGCGTCAGAGCTTGGTTTACGCCGAATAGCCAGGAAACATTAATTTTTAAAAAAAGATTTTCCCCACAGGCATCGCAAGCATGCTATGTAAGTTAACAGTATATCGGTGCAGGAGCCTATTTTCTTGGCTGTTGACTAGTTAGTTAGAAAACTATAGAAATTTCTACCATTTATGCCGAAATAAGACTGAACTCCTGACAGTGGAGTCCTGAAAAAATTGCTGTTGGCCAGAACCTCTTTAGAACCTCTAATTTGACAGGTTCTTGTTGGCCCAAAGCTCTATTGTTTCTAAACCAATCCTGTGAGTCGTTCTTAGAGCTTCCGGCCCTCCCAAAAAATGGCAATTTTGTCCCTAAAGCCTCGGTGGGCTATTCTCTCACCTTATAAAGTTGGGCTGCCTGTGCTCTCCCCTAAGTACCAAAAGGTTAACAAAGCTACGTATGAACGGTTTAAATCTCATACGAATCATTAAATGACACGATGAATGAATGACACGATTCAATAATTCAATCCCCTATTGCGGGTGTGTAGTGTTGTGGTTAACTTTAGTGGCTTATGCGGTCAGCCGAATCCTAAAATGTTAATAGAAAATGCGGCATAACAAAGGAATATATCAGCCGAATTTAGACGAAAAGAAAACTCTTTTACGTATAACTTTCCCTTAAAAGATTTCAGACTGGCCGCGATTGACTGCAATTAAGAGCACCTCTTTGAGACTATAGACGATCGAACTCCCAGAAAATTGTTAGAGATAACTTTGATATTCTTGTATTGATTGACTAGAACTTAACATTAACAGCGACTTGGACTGAATAAAGTGTTCGAGTGCGAAATAGGTGTTTTTATTTGTTTTAAGCATCACCGCCTTTTTGAAGTAAAGTAATAAAAAAAAGCTGACAGGACAACCCACTTGGGTCGAAAAACGAGAATATTTTAGTTATGACTGGCCTTTAATTTATTCTTTTCAAAACTAGGTAAAGAATTTTAAACTTTGGATGACAAGTCGCTGACACAACCAAAGGAACGCTCTGTCCGAAAATTTCCATGTTTTGTTGTAATTAATAAGCATTACGTACATTTTAATTTTTAAGTTATGAAGGTCTGCTAAAACCCAATTTGGACGCGTATTCGTATTAGGATTTGTATTGTGGGTTAACAAAATTTGTTTTTTAGTTCTCTCTTCCACGAAACAGATACGTTTTGAAACGTGGTTGGAGGATACTGTCGATAATGACTATGCAAAGGTTATTTTACTCAGAAAGACAGCTATTGCTAAAATTAATTAATTTATGGATATAAAGAGCTTCATTGATAATTCTCACTGTACGCCGCGTCTTGAAAGTTAAACGATGTATTGTAAACAAACAATGAGCAAGAAAACCCACCAACTTTATCTCAGTATGTGATCCACTACTCCGCTGTGAGCATTGAAATGAAAGTTATTTGGGAATACTTTTATAATCTTGCTGTATTGCTCTTTCCAGTGTAGTAGATATATTCTTCAGTCAATTTAATCGCAGGGATTTTTTTGTACGCCTTTGTGCAGTGGTATGTAAACAAGCGAGAAAGTGGAATATACTGTACATACCTAAAGTTTCTGGTGTCATGTCTCCGTATCCCACAGTTGTCATTGTGATAATGGCCCACCAGAATGAATGAGGAATGCTTAAGAATTTATTATCATTCTCATTACTGATCTCAGCGTAATAAACGGCACTGGAGAACAAAACAACACCCATGCATAAAAAGAAAAACAACAGACCGAGCTCTCGTAAACTTGCTTTCAGCGTGTACCCAAGAATTTGCAGTCCTCGCGAGTAGCGCGAAAGTTTAAAGATCCGAAACACTCGCACGAGCCTTACAGAACGAAGAACAGCCAACGATGAAACGTTGGAAGAATCTCCCATCGGAAGAGTTATGTAGTACGGTACGATCGATACCAGGTCGATCATGTTCAGAGCAGAAATGAAGAACCTCCATTTATTGGGACTAAACAGGAATCGAATCACGTACTCTAAGGTAAACCATGTTATACAGAATGTTTCTATTAAGAAGAAAGGGTCTTCAGTTCTCTTTTTGGCCTTCCCTACCGTTGTAGTTCCATTTGTAGATTTGCCTGCCTCTTCTTGAAACTGTGGCAAAGTTTCCACGCAGAAAAGAACTATCGATAGAATTATAACAGTTACAGACCAAATAGCGATTGCTCGCGCGAATGTCGATGTTTCGGGATACTCGAACAGCTCCCATACCAATCTCTGAATTTTGTTCCTCGGAAGAATCCGTTTGTCTTTTTCCACGTGTTGTTCTAAGGTTTCCCCAGCTTGAATCAAAGCGTCTTCTCCGAGATCAAAGAAGCGAATATCGCTAACAAACACTTTCCTAGGTATACCAGGCGGTCGTATTAGCACCCCAGATGTCTGATAGTACGCTAGGATCGACTCGAAACACAACCGATTGCGGTCAAAGAATAACTCCTTGTTTACAGCGTCGTAAAAGTCTTGCCTTCTCTCCTTGCTTCCAAGAAGTGTATTAGGAAACGTCTCAAGGGTTTTCTCGTATGTTTCGTAACGCTGTCCGGAAATATTTATCACGACTCTTGCTCCCTTGTTTTCGTTTGAACTTCTGTAAGAGAGTGTCTTAATGCTGTCCATAACTTCTTCTGTTAGCTCATCTTCGTTCTCGTTACGATCTCGTGGCATTCCGCTTAGAAGACTTTCCATCTTTTATAATGTTTATAGTGTTCTAAATTCGTTTTGGCTACACTCGCATTCCTGTGCAACCCCAAAGTTATGTCAAATTCATGAATACACGCTGCTCTTGAAAAACCATTTTTCACGGCACAATGATCTTGACTAGCATTCAGTCATAATCAATCTGTCACGAAACTCTAAAGTGTTTTCTTTCTGTTAAACTAATCATGCATGGCCCATTGTTGTCGACCTTGTTCTATCCTTAGCTGGCAAACATCCGTCTAAGTTAAACAAACCTCTGCTCTTTTCTGTGATGCGGTTTACCTCGCTTAGCACCTCAAATCTGAATAAATCATTAAGGACTAATTATGTTATAGAAATCGATATTGTAAAAAGATGAAATCAGTGCAATTTGGTGAATACTTCTGGTTCTATTCGATGGTCTTTATGGTTGAGAATTTGACGATTCCACTGGCGAAAATTTGGGAAAGGCAAGCTAGTTCTTTCAGAAAAGTTACTCTGAGTCGCCAAAGCGTTTTTTCTGACGAAAACGGAGGCTTAATTCTTTGCACATAGAACCAGATCGTTTACAAAACAAACTTTTGAAGTTATCATGCTTATAATATTTTGTTTCGAAAACAAACTATTTTAAAACTTATGCTGCTTTTTATTGAGAATTTCAGGGAAACTGAACAGAAATATTCACTAAAAAGAAAACAAACAAAAATTAGACTACAGATTCAAGAAAATCATAGTTTTGCTGAATTCCTCTATTCGACATGATGCCCTCTTACAACGCGGAACTAACGTAGAAGTCGCAAAAGGTCAAACTACACAAGAAGCTAAGAGATTTCACAATTTTATGAACGAATGAATGTTCATACTTTGGGACATGTGCAAATTAATTTCACCCCTATATTGTGGTGAAATTCACTGCCTGAGATTTGACATCGCCAGAAAATAGACAAGGTTAGTTGAAACTGCATTTTCTTAGGTCTGATAACTCTTGATAAAACTTCTTTCATTTCTAAGATTTTTCTAATCCTACCAGAACTTTCTTCATTGCAGTATGATTTTTACAATTTCAAATCCCGAGTACAAAACTGAGACGTTTGTCGTTAAAGCCAAGGAGCTGGTTAAAAGATTCCCACAATGAAATAAACTTAAGAAAAATCAAGCCGTGTTAGAAACTATCTTTACAACAGTGTGCTGCAGAATATTCTGGAAACGCCGCCAAAGACACTCAGTTAAGATTTTACTGATAATCCTTTTCAGAGGGTCAAGCGCCCGCGGGGTGTGTTCTAATAAGCTGTCATGTCTGACTCGTGATTATTTGATTAGAATGAATTTCTGCAGCTTTTCTCTTCCAATACTCCTTCCCGGTCCATCAAAAGGGTATAAAATAAGTAAAAATTTTAAAATAATTCCGGAATTTCAACCCGCTCGGAAAAATATGAAAACTCGGCCGATAAAAAACCCCAGGTTGCTAAACTTTCATAACATGTCCAGTTGTACAATATAAAACTGTACAAACAATTCACATCACTAACGATCTTTATATAGTGGGAAAATACCAAAGGTTATCAGTACTACACGAGAGGTAGCTAACAGTTATCAGCAAAAAAGACAACCTTCTTTATAACCTGGTAACAATAAAAACAATGTGGCAAAGTTATTGATATAAAATAACATACTGTCAGTTTAAGTGGTGTCTTGCTCACCATGAAAGGTCTTAATGGTAAGGTTTTACTCTTTATGACTCTATCCAGGAAAAAAAATGCCATTTGCTGTGAGTAGATGACGGTATCGCTGCAAACGATAAATTCACTTTCAATGCCAGTCTTGTCGAGCGTCGATACGTTGTTTTTAAATCCTTCTTTCAGTTTTACGTGTTCGTTCTAATTTTGCTTGTGATTAAAAAATTCCTCTAGGGACAGGGGAGGGGGAGGGGAGGGGGTGGGGTGGGGCTGGAGGTTTCCCACTTTATTAAGTTCTCGAGAGAAGAACTACCAGTTATCGAATGCGGCTTTCATATAATTCATGTAGATCTCCTAGAGTGTTCTCCGCGGAGGCTAAGTCTCATACTTTAAAAACAAGCTTACCGCGATCGATGCAAAGTTACTGTCTTTATTTTTCTGTTCCTCGCCATATTATAAATATAAAGGGAAGTTTAGTCTAACAAAAATCATTCGTTGTTTTGTATTTTAGTTGTTCTTGGTATTTTTTCAGGCAGATGTTCTACCAGTTCTTCTTCGCAAACGCGTTAAATTTTTCTGCCCTTTTCTCCAGCCTTACAAAAACAACTAAGCAAACGTAACTTCTGTCCCCAGCGTTCCTCGGTTGCCGCTCCTTTTTTTGGAGATGGCCAGTACTATTGACGTCATTTTATCGCATATCGCAAATTCTTCCAAATTTGGTCAACGCCGGTAGGTGGTTAGGATCAACCGGGAGATTTGACCCAATCTGAAACTGAGAAATATTTAATTTCATTTGGTTTCTTTTAGTTAGTTTATCAGGTTCATTTATTACATAAGTAACTTTATTCACTCATTTTTCAAGCACATGCTTACCTATTAGTTAACTTCCCACTGCTTTACTTTACAGAGCTTTTTCCCAGTTTGAGGCTTTTTACGGTTTTTCCCGACAAAACCCCTTCACTGGCATCAAACGGTTTGTTTCTTAGGTCAGTTTCTGAAATAACGGTTAGCTGATAGTTTGTTTGTCCCCGAGTTTTCGCTCGTGCCTAGAGTTTGACCGCTATGTTCAGTTTGGGTTTGTGTAACAAGGTTAATCCGTATTTGTTTTTTTTTTTTTTTATAGCTGACCTTGATTGTTATCTACATCAGAGTTCCTGTTTTGGTTTAACTAAGAGCCTCAAGCGTTTCGTTGTCACGTTTTTTGGTTTTCATGTTCTTGACTTGATTGACCTTTTAAGTTTGTTTTCACCCACTTTGGTGATCAACAGGAAGTTTGCTAAAGTCATTACGAATTGCGTTCGTCACCCTGATGGTCTGCAAGCCCAAACGTACTTACATTTTAGTTACGTAGGTTGCCAATATTTGGCGCAGTTGGTGGTTGAGTTGTAGCTATTGTTGAAGGACTTAAAAGCTACTGTGAAGAGAAAAGAACACTAACCAAGATTTGATCTTAGATTCCTGTTTCCTCTTTGCTAAGCGAGCGAGTTGCTCGTTCGCATCCCCGAACAGGAAACATGTAAAGTTGTCTTGCAACATCCGGCTTCGTACATTAGTTATCCACTCCGTCAATATTTGAAAAGATCAAGTACAGCTATTATTTCAAAGAACAAAGAGCCAAACCATGATCAACAGATCAAGAAACCTGCCGGCGGACAGAGATGAAGGGGCGGATCCAGAAAATTCACAAAGGGGTGGCCGAGACACTTGCCAGCTATATAAATACAATTTTGATTTATTTTTCTGAGAATTCTTAAAAAATAATGGAAAATTTCTCAAAAATGGAGAGAGGGCCAATCCCTAAATCCGCCCATGAAAGAAGTCTCATAATCATAGTACAGGAAAATTTCATTAAGCAAAACCCTTGAGCAATAACCGAGATCCTGGGGGCCAGTTTCTCGAAAGCTACTGTTGTTTAAATTCAATATCGAGGTTTCAATAGTTTTTCAGATAACAGATAAAACTATCAGTTAATTAACAACACAAAATGGACTGCTTCGTTTGCTAGGAGCTATCCTGCGGAGCAAGTGTTCCCGCGCGAGTTCGTCACTCTCGCTCCAATATTCGCGCAATGACTCGATTAGAGACGCTTGCTACGCAGGCTAGCTAGAACCTGTAGATTGTGATTTGAATATTTGATTTCCGACCCGAAAAGTCACCAGGAATTTTCCAAAAATGGAATAAAAACAACGATAGTTTTCTAAAGAAAAAGATAACGTGAGAATCGGGCCTTCTTTAGGGGGTTAGGGGAGAGGGGATTTTAGAGGACCAAGGAGAGGGGGGTTCGCTTCTCTCTTACTTCTCCCCCCTAGAAACCGCCGTCTGATACTCGGGTTAAGAAAGAGCAATTGGTCCAGTTGACAGGCTCACGCCATGAACGGGCTTTCAGCGGAGCTTCCCCACCAGATTAACCCCCAGGCCCTCATGTCCATTTAGATCAGATTTTTACGAAAAAGACCCTTTATTTGATAGGTAGCGAGTATAGGTAATTAATTCAACAAGCTAAGGTTGGTGTGGGTCTACAGAGTGGAGGTGGCACCATAGTGTTGTCTCGCCAGCCTTTGAAGCTGTTCAAGGAATATAAACGTGAGAACAGTGTGCGGTCCAAGGCGGAAGTAGTAAGGTGTGAAGCCTTTCCAAAGAGAGAAAATTCCCTCCTGACGGATCACTCCCAGGAATACATCCTGGAAACACAATAAGAAAAAGAGTATGAGGCATAGCATAGCATAGCATAGCATAGCATAGCATAGCATAGCACAGCATGCGACATCGCACTTTCCCGTCGAGGGGGTATTGTGTGACTTCCAATAATTGAGGGACTACCAGTCTCACATAAGGTACCAATAGAGCGGTGGTAAAGAGACGTCGTAAACTATTACATATGAAGTAGCACAAAGTGGTAAAGTGGTCAGCTTCCTAGATCTCACTTGAAGCAGACAGATTGTGCTACTATTACAGTACCGGATCCAGACCTTGAGATAAGGGAGGGGGGGGGGGGGGCGGTCTCCAAAAAAATGTTTTCGTCCCTTCGGGCCTCAGTTTGGTCTAAAAATAAGGCCCCTCCTGGATCCGGCACTGTATTGACGCATATGTTGGAGTTGTGTAGACTGGGTTTTGGTATTGTAAACTTATAAGCCCCCCCCCCCCCCCCCCCACACACACACTTATAAGGCCCCTCATTTATAGCCACATCTACCTGTAAACAAAATAATACATGGGCTTATAAGCCCCCTAACTCCCCGCAAATATAGGCCCCCTCTAGTTTGTAGTGAATCAATTCGACTTTTTACCACGTTTGACAAGTATTTTGATCAGCAGTGCGACATAGCTTGTTTTGAAACACTTTTTTTAGTCCGGTTATAAACGCCCCCTCCGCTGTCTATAAGCTCCCCTAAAACCCCTTACGAAGTTGTATAAGCCCAGGGCTTATAATTGGAAGTTTACGGAGTTGAAATCAGAGTGTATCATTTACCAGTTCAAGCGTTCGTGATCTAGAAAAGACAAGAAAACTAGGTCAGGCCAAGGTTTCCAGAAGCGGGGAGTTCAAAATTTCAGTTCCGGTCCATTGCAGCATATTGAATTTAGATTTTTAAAGTGACATTCCACCAACAAAGACTACACCGGGTACCCGCCCAGAGGCTCAGTGTTGGACTGCAATCAGACACAACTACTACCAACGTATTTCCGTATTTTAGAACGATAAATAACTTACATCAATAAATAACGATAAAAAAAATAACGTTGTAACTTACTGTGCAGTTAAACAAGTCGATTTTTTTACCTGCCATAGGTTTATTTGTACCATTTTTACAACAAAGAAAGGATTTAACTTTCACAGCATATATATTAACCAGTTAACAAAAAATAACAAGCACCTTGATCGGACGAAAGCTTTTCATGATTATATTCTGAAGAAATACAGGAGTTTCACATATGATAGAACTGATCCTTACTACATTTTTAAAGTTAAACTTATCTAATTAAATAACATTTATTGTTAGCATAGGATGTTAGTAAATTAAGATCAAATATAAACTGCTGAGGTGGACACCTAATTTTACAGTGTTAATCCAAGTAACCAGTAATTTATCAAGTCGATTTTCCTCAATTTTAACTCAGTATTATATCAAAATGCAAAAGTTACAGTTCAGATTATTACGTTTATCAACTCCTCACATGTTCGAAGAGAAAAGGAACATTTTCAACTGTTAACTTTTTCTCCGCTGCCATGCAAACTTGTTTAAAAGCACTTTCAGAAGTATGAAAGGTTTATTTCAAGGTCCAACATTTACGGCCTCAATTAATCAGTGAGTCCATAGCTTTATTAAAGTTGACAATTGTTTCCATTCTCTCTCACACAGACGTTTTGTTTTCTCGTCATGTAACGCTCCATAGAGTAACGAAACAAAAACGTCTGCGTGGTAGACCAGTTTGTTCATGCAGATAAGAGCAGGATAAGATAAGATAGGAGCAGATAAGATTCTGGGAAAACACCCCACCTACCCCTCCCCTAACCTAACCTAAACACAAACTTTTCACTTGGGACAAAAAGTTGGATTAAGGGAGGGTTAGGTGGCGAGTTTCCTTAGATCCTTATGCTGGTTTCAAGAAACGCTTCCGATTTGTAAAGACTTCGCCTCGATCATTTTTTCCAAACCCATCCACTGACCCACTATAACAAACATTTTATAAAACATTTTTATCATTCCAATACTGGTTTGTGTCTACAGAGTGGAAGTGGCGCCATAGTGTTCTCTAGCCAGCCTTTGAAATTGTTCAAGGAATATAAATGTGAGAACGGTGTGTGGTCCAATGCGAAAATAGTAAGGTGTGAAGCCTTTCCATAATGCAAATACCCCTTCCTGACGAATCACTCTAAGAAACACGTCCTGGAAACAAAATAGGACACAAACCGTGATTAGGTCATGAGGGACTGCCCCACCCTCCCCTCCCCTCTGTCCAATACCAACCGCTTGTTCAAGTAGTGAAAGTCGTGATTCGAGTGCTGCAACTTGTGTCAGTGGTACAAGTCGTGAGAGAAGGAGAATGTAGTCAATCTCAGTGAAATTAAGGCCCCTTCTGTGCACTTGTGAGATGTCCATTATATAACTCGTGTAGCCTGATAGCAAGCTCTCCATGTATGGCTAGCGAAGCAGGCCGCGAGGAACGCGCGAGCGAGCGAGCGGCAATGCCGCGAGGGTCCCCCTGCACTTGCGTCTCCTTTCGCATGCTGCTCTCGCGTGACTTGTCGCGACTCCCCCAAACGGAGAGCTTGCTTTGAGGCTACCACTCGTGTAAGTCGTATCACATGAAAGCCCCCACCCCTACCCTGATGAGATGCTGTAGGCAAGTGATAAGCCTTCCAAGCAGGCGTTCTTAGGGCTTCGTCACCAGTACGAGGATTGCGTGACGAACCAAAAGAACGTCACGTCTGCGTGTGAGGCTACCAAGCGATGAACTTCAGTTATTTCAATCAAGCGTATCACATTCACTACTTGAACCAATCGCACAAATAATGGTAAGCATTTTTTTACAACTCGTACCACTGGCACTACTTCGAATCTTACTCTTACGACTTGAACAGGTGGTAGAGGTTCCGGGAAAGAAGAAAACTTCCGTAAATACGAGTCATTTTGTGTGTTTGTTTGACTTTCTTTACGAAGGAACAGACAGAGAAACTATTCTTTGTATAAACTAGTAATAACCAAAGGTTACGGAGTGCGCGCGACAACGATCGAAAGTCAAAACGCTTTTGCTCCAACGCTGTGCTTTGCGTAAGTTTCACTTGACAGATGGTCAAACCACGCGTGATCAGATTAGGAGTGCTAGAAGGCCCAAACGCGTGTGATCAAATTGCATTCTGTGCATTCAATTCATTCTTGGTGGAAGTTAAAACGAATGCTGGCTACGTACATGCGGTGCATGCGTAATAACAACCTGAGCCGGGTTGTTTGAAGCTGGGTTAAGATAGTCCATGGTTAGTGCGAAATTTGAACTCAGATATGAGAGCTTAAAAAGAATAGAGAAAATTATCCGAGAGTGCTTTTGATAAAAAGAAAAAGAAAAAGAAACCCGTGCTAAAATTTAACCCCGGGTTAGCGCTAGATTAGAATTGCGGGCTCCTCTTGTCGCCCGCAAATAGGCTATTTTGAGGTTGTAACTTGCGACTGGGTCCTCGAATTTAGTGTTTATGCTCGTTCTAGCTAATAAAGAATCGCTAGCGTCCTAGGCTGTACAACAGGGCCGGGTTGTTCAAAGCTAGGTTACGATAACCCAGAGTTAGTGTGAAATTTGAATTCAGATATGTTTCTCTTAAAGAGACCTAAGGAATCTGATGTACGTATTTCCTCAGGATGGTTGAGAACAGCGCCAATGTAACTAAAGCTACGCTTCAGGTAATCAGTTCTTGGTTTTGGGAGCATTATTTTTTTCTTAACGTTGCGAAAATAGTAATTCGGGGTTCTTGGGGCAAACAAATTACAGAGATAAGCTGGGGCGAGATTATTAATGCACTTGTACATCAAATTAGCCTTTTGCTTAGCCCTTCCAGACCAAGCGATTAAGAAGATATCTGGAGCTCGTATCATAGCTAGATTTACTGCTAACTCTGACAGCAGGATTCTGAAGTTTTTGAAGTTTCTCACTAAGCTGTTAACCTTAAAAAGAAAATTCATTAATTCCTTTTGTCCACAGTTTGGTGACTGGACGAACTAAAAAGAGTAGAGAAAATTATCCGAGAAGATGCTTTTGAAACAAAAGATAAAGTAACGCGGATTAAAATTTGACCCCGAGTTTGCGCTGATCGGCCTTCAA